>JASPKZ010007267.1:1685000-1905000 GCA_030220185.1 Diploptera punctata
ACAAAATACTGAAAGAGCTGTTATGAATTTGTATTTGAATAAATATTAAAATCTTAGAAAACTTTAGGTTTTATTTTTATTTAATTAACGTAAATCAGTAATTGTCTATTTTATTTGTGTGGATAACGTTATTGGACTGAGGTTGAGGGTAATAACAAAAATGATTCCATTGTTTGCTACTGGCAGGGATATGAAAATCTTTATCTTTTATTTAGAATGAGTAGTAATTTATTTGTAACGTATCCTAGATTGTCATATACATATATAATAGAAACAATCACTACAATATTCTACATTGTAACACAAATAAGCTATACTTGTAATACTTTTAAATACCTAGGGCTGCAGAGATATTCCGTCGTTCCAGATTTCTGTATTTACTTAATAAATCAAAGTCCAACATTAACTATGAAGAATAACTGTTGATTTTACACTTATTCTTAAGATTTTTCAACGTCTTTCTTTTTATAAAGCGAATGCTTCCGTTTACTTTCCAGTCTGGTACTTATGATTAAAATTGGATTCGCCTTGAACAGATTACAAATAAAGCGAGTCCCTTCTTTAATTTTCTTCTCTAACCTAGTTTATTGGTTATTAAAAGGAATAATTACATTAATATTATGAGTTAGTATAGTGTTTTTGCATAAATACAGCAAAGAAAATTCCTGGAAAAGAACACTACCATATGCGTATGTGTAGAAAATAATGTAATGAAATTTCCTACAATGGTTAATGCTCAAGTTAGAGACATGAACATCCGCACAAGCGTACGCATATAAATCAGAGACTCGCTTCATAGTTTGTATTCTATTCATTCGTTATTCAATTGGATGTTTTAAAGTCGAGATATAAGTATTCATGATTAACGTAAGTGTAAAAAAAGGTAATTAGATATGTTAATATATGAAACAATTTTAAAGTTTTTCTTGATATAACTGTTTTATTAATAAATCAGTATACAGACTGCTAATTTCTTGATCACAAGACACGACTATGTATTTAAATTTATTTACTGCTTTTTTAATTATATTTCATTTTAGGTTTTCATTTTCTCACATTTTCACCAACTTAACTTTAGCACTTGATGAGTAATATTGAATATTTCCACCATTACTTGATCTTACAAGTAGTAATTGTAACGGTGTCTTCAAAAAGTCCCAAGTCCAGGGAGTAAAACTTTTCAGGAGAAACAACAAAGTAAAACTTTCTGAAAATATTGTACAACGAAATTTTCTTAACTCTACGTAATAGATATTCATCTGGTCAGTAATCGAAGTAATAATAAATGTCTTAAGTCTCTTCTCTGACAGTTAATGGGCGTACAAAGTTAGTGTACTTGGGACTTTTTGAACTCGCAGGACACCATTTGGAATAAATATTAGATTTTCTCCATATTAATACATTTTATTGAAATATTATAGCTACTTAATAATAAAATGTTTTACTCAGCGTTCCTCATAATTTTCTCTTACTTATTTTCTGTAACATAACCATAACTTCAACTTCGTTATTTGGTCTTCAGTTCCAACAAGACATAATGAAGTTGACAGCATCTGGGTGTAAGTATTTCGTCAGATATTTGACATCAAATTTATTTTGTTGAATTTTCATTGATCCGTTGTAAGCCTTAAAATGAGGGATTATAGACAGGGCTTGAAGATACAGAAGTAATGTGGTATTAATTAAATCATCATCAATCATTCAATATTAAGCTTTACATCGAAGAACACGTTTTTATCGTGGCAGTACAACATCGAGTAGTACTTATTAGTGCTCCAGGAGAAACCTGTGAATCTCAATAAATCAGTGCTCCGTCTGCTGAGTGATAGTGAAAAGAGTTTAGTGTCGTATACGATGTGCTAAACATCGGGTGAGGATCAGGCAGCCAATCTCAGACGTGTTTGGTCCTTTCTACCAATCACAAGCGATTAATAATCAAGTATTTTATTTATTTCTTTACCGCAGCGAAAACGATTTTAAACTTATAAGTGTTTTTGTGAAAGTCATATTTACTAGAGGTGGAAAACCTCGAGGCGAAGCCCCGCACACTCGATACTTGGGATACAGGCCTTATCAATTTTGAAGAATTTCTCAAAAATATAATTTCCGAACAGATTCGAAATATACAAAGTTGGCCGAATTAATTCGGGGCATCTTTCTAATCACCTTCAACTACTTTCAAACGTACTCCGATTTAGAACGTACGGACACCACATGACATGACTTATCAATACATCAAATACATTGAAAACTTAAAAGTAACTGATATCACTACATATTTAGTGGACTCTTGAAATAATTAATATAAGTAGCAACGAAGTTTCAAACCTCATGCTTTTTCAGCATTGCTGATAAGCCTCCGACAGCTCCTCGTACAAATTAAGAACCTAAACTACGCTAAACGTAACTAACTCATATATTTTGACAAGTGTGTAGTTCCGACATAGATACCCAAAATAAATATTCTGTCCTATTTGAACCAATAGACACGTTGGACTGCCGGTTCCGCCACATACAACACCTGGGTCATCTCTGGATACTCAACACCCTACTGTGATGTCCAAATCCTCTGAGATTTCCAATTCAACTAAAGAATCTCATGTTTAGGCACGACGTTCTCTTCAAAATGAATAAAGAGATTAAAGAAAAAATTAAAGGGGATCACAAACTCGTTAACACCAAAGAGAGTTCTTAATATAATTTTTTTAACAAGAAAGAACTTTATTCATGCTGTTGTTTAATGTATTACCTGGCCATTAAGTATTTACCACTTCTCATATTTGTAAATACAAATTTATGAAGCCTCAGCTTCCGTTTGTAGGATACTTCACCAACTGGAAGCTGTGGAAAAGGAATATTCTTCTCGAAATCAAAACATAATTGCTTCTATCTTTTCATGAGTTTGAAGAAATACCATTGCCTCTTTCATTTACTTTTTACACTTGTCATGTATTAATTTGTGAATATTCAGAACATCTTACAAAAGGTTCCTAACCAAATATTTTTTTCAGTACGTATTTTGACACGATACTCCTCACAGAAACAACATACCAGTACTTGGTTTACCAAATATACCTCATAAGAGCGCAGATAATATTCATACTTTGCTATGTACTTTACACACTTCAAGACAGTTCATGAGATCAAGAACGTCCCGTGTCCAAGTCTTGGGGACTCTCTTCATATCATTACAACAATCTGCTGTCATCATATAGGGGAGTGGAATAAAAGAGGGTACTTACTTTCATCAGTAGAAGCGGTGCAATTTAAAATAGAAGATGATGTGAAAAAGACGCATATCTTAAAAATAGAGACTTGCAAGTACTTGAAATTGGTTTCAATTTTATAATTTATCACTAACAATACAAACTCATTTACCGCTAAATTAAATCGAAAGTTGCTAATATTTTTTGGTTGAAAACACTAGTTTTACTCCAAGCTAAACACTGGTTAAAATGCTATGATTTAGTACTTTTGAGATAATGCCTTTAATAAAACCTGGAACAATGTGGTTAAATCAAATAGACAAGACTGTAAACACCTCAAGCAAAGTATTAAAGGCAAATTTAAAACTCATGCTAACGATATATTTGAAGATAATTACAACTTGAAAGAGCTTAAATATGCAATTTCACAGCTGAAAGTTAAAAAGAGCCTAGGGCCAGATTAAATATCAGGTGAACTTATCAAACACTTTGGTCCAGTTGCACTTAGGACTTGTTTACAAATGTTCAACCATATATGGAATACATCAGTACTAGCACTTTGGAAAAGGCCATTATTGTCCCTATTTAAAGCAAATAAAGCACCTAATGATCTAGGAAACTATCGTCCTATCTCCCTAACTAGTACGTTGGCCAAAGTAATGGAGAGAATTGGTCTGCAACCGGTTTACATGGTTCCTCGAAACCAACATATAATTACACAACAAAAAGCAGGCTTTAGGAAATACCAATCAACTAGTCAGCAAGTGGTACGAGTAAGCCAGGAGATCAAGGATTGTTTGGAGAAAAAGCAAATAGTACTAGCAGTCTATGTTGATTTGAAAGGAGCTTATGATAATGTACCTATAGAGCGTCTCTACCTTTAAAGTCAGTATACGTTAAATGGAGCGCGCTGATGCCAGATGTACTGCATAGACAAAGATGTGCGAGGCAAGGAACAGAAGTATCAAAACTCTTAAAACCTCTCAAACATGACTGAAAAAAAACGTGAAATGTCCGATATATTTGTTATTTTCATATACGTTCACCTTATGCCCTACTGATCGAATGACAATACAACGAATTAAACGCCAAAAATCTTAGAGCGAGATTTAAATGCACACATTATAATACAAAGGAAAATATAAATTATCATAAATTATAATTAATTATGATATAGGCTAATTAAGGTATTCATCCATCCATAGTACTTCTGCCCGAAGGCACGTCCTTCACTGCAATCATAGCATTTTCATGCTATGCTTGCAGCTTTACTAGGGATTTGTGTAAGTGTGGTAGCTTCCCGTTGCTTTCCACACCGGTGAAGGATGATGATGATAATGGTAAGGATGATAATGATAAGGATGATGGTCATATGATTTCGGGGACCGTTTGGGCCTTAAAGTTTTCCTGACATTTGTCTTACAGGTGAGGAAAAACCCCGATAAAAACCTCACCCAGAAAAACTGCCCCGACCGGGGATCGAACCCGGGCCCGCTGCGTGACAAGGCAGCACGCTACCTCGAGACCACAGCGGTGGACAATTAAGGTATAATAAATTAAATTTATAATATCGGTATATATCAAGAAATATCCTACATAAACAAATATAGAAATTATAATCACCTTAACATATAATTTATTTTAATTTTTTTAAGAATACAAGATTATAAGGAGTTATATTTAATTAAATATTTAATAATTTGTATAATGTTAACATTTTTAACGATTACAATAATATTAAAGTTTCTTACACGCTTTATATTAGCTTCACCTGTATCTATCTATGTAACTGAATCTTTCAACGCGATTTTCACCCACTTAAAAAAAATTGGATTGACTTGAAATTTTGTATACTTGTAAAGGACCCGTGACAATACAATAATTTCATATTTATTTTCTAAAATCCTGGCCAGAATCATCAGAAAAAAAAGCCTTTGTATTTATGTAACCGAATCTTTGAACACGATTTTCACCCACTTAGAAACATTGGATCGACTTGAAATTTTGTATACTTGTAAAGGACCCGTGACACTATAATAATTTCATATTTCTTTTCTAAAATCCTGGCTAGAATCATCAGAAAATAAAAAAAATTACAACTGGTATAATAGGTTGCGGACTTGTCGACTTTTTAGTCAAACATTGTAAGAGCTCAGTTGGTACAGCGGTGAGCTAGTGGTATATAATTTCAGAAATCCATAGGTCGCTGGTTCAAATCCGGCTGGGGAGGATTTTTTTAGAAAAGTAATACTTTTAGCTCATACTACAATAGTATCAAATTTAAAGATATTTACATTTTTATCTTATTCTCTAAAATATTAAAACTAAAAAATAAAAAAAATAAATAATAGTTTTAAAAAACTAAAACAGCACGCTTTATTAGAAAACCGAACTCAATAATGAAAAATAATTTTAATTTCCAATACGCTTGGGATAAATTTAAAGTGGTCAACAGAAAAATCATCTCCAACACATATAGAATATAACTAGAGTTATCAACAAAAAGAAAATAATTTTACCATGAAAAGCGTGGGGTGCTTTTTATGATTTTTACATTTTCTTCTTAGAGACTTTACTTTTACCAATATGTGTTTATTATCAAATATATTTATAGAGCACCCCCCGCTTTTGATGATAAAATTATTTTCTTTTTGTTGTTAACTCTATTTTTATTCTATATGTGTTAGAGATGATTTTTTTGTTGACCACTTTAAATTTATCCCAAGCGTGTTGGAAATTAAAATTATTTTTCATTTTTGAGTTCGGTTTTCTAATAAAGCGTGCTGGTTTAGTTTTTTTAAAACTATTATTTATTATAATATTAAAATTGTTCACGAATATAATAATAATAGGAAGGTAATACAAGAAAAGGACAATGATAAAGAATAATTTATTCTTGGCAACATGGAATATAAGAGGGTTAAGTAATAAACAGACAGAAGTTTTATATGAAATGAAAAAGAAAAAGGCAAATATAATGTTCTTAACAGAAATAAAGAAAAAGTTGAAAGGGACACAGGATATAGAAGATTACCTCCTTGTAGGCTATATCATGGTGTAGAAAGACAACAACGTGCATCAGCTGGAGTAGCTATAATGATAGACCCCATTTGGAGGAAGAAAATACATAGCTATACTTTTATATCAGAAAGAATAATTATTGTCAGGTTTAAAATACAAAGAGGATATATGACAATAATAGATATATATGCACCAGAACAAGGGACAAAAGAAAAAAATGAAAAATTTTATAAAGAACTTCAAAACGTAGTGAATAAAATAAATAAAAATGATTATATAGTTATTGAAGGTTATTTTAATGGAAGAATAGGGTGCCATCCTATACCTGATATAATTGGTACACAAGGAGAAACAATAGAAAATCATAGTGGAAAAGAAATTTGACAATTTGCAATATTTAATGGATACAGAATTACTAATACCTATTTTAGAAAGAAAGAAATACATAAGTACACTTGGTCGGCTAGAGGATTAAGATCAATTATTGATTATTTCTTGGTAAACAGAAAATGTATACCCTGGGTCACAGATGTAAGAGTATATAGAGGTTTAGATGTCGGAACAGATCATTTTCTCTTGACATGCAATATAAAATTATTAGAAAGATGGAGGAAACCAACAAGACAAATTTACAATGAAGAAACATATAAAGTGAATTTATTACAAGAAGAAAGTGGAAGAAAGTTGTATGCAAATAGATTATCTGAACATATATTACAGCGAGAAATAAATAATAATATAGAAGAAGAATGGAGCTACATCGATTGGGCTCTAAAGAAAGCATCATATGAAGATCTAGGATTAAGAAAGAAAAATTGTAAGAAGAGAGGATTAAGAATATGGAATGACGAAATTAAAACAGTTATAGAGGAAAAGAAGAAAGCACATTTACAATATTTACAAAAGAAAACTGAAGACACAAAAGAAATATATTATAACAAAAGAAAGGAAGCAAAGAAAATTGTTAGGAAATCCCACCAAGACAGTTGGGAACGATATGTATCTAATCTAGAACATGATCTACATGGACGACAATGGACTGCTTATAGAACAATTAAATATTTAAATAAATCAGAAAAAGAAGCTGTATATATACCTACATCAATATCAGTAGAACATTGGATAGAATATTTCAGAGACCTGTGGTACAACGAGAATGAAAACGAAGAAGAACCAAAATGTGAGAATTTGAAAGTAGATAAAATACAAATGGAAGAACTGGAAGAATCGCTCAAATTAACAAATAATAGAAAAGCTAGCGGACCAGATGACATTAATTCAGAACTAATTAAATATGCAGATATATTCTTTAATTTAAGATCCTTGAATTTTCTTAATGTGTGTTGGGAGAATCATAATATACCAGCAACATTGGAGGCAAGGTATAGTAAAACCAATTTACAAGAAAGGAGAAAGAAACCAACCATCTAATTACAGAGGCATTACCCTTCTAAATAGTGGATATAAAATCTATGCTAGAATAATAGCAAAACGAATTACTGTAGTAACACTAGCAGAAGAACAAAACGGGTTCCGAAAGGGAAGTTCTTGTACCGATGAAATATTTGCCCTGAATCAGATAATAAACAAAACACAAGGAAAAACCTAGAAACACATTTGTTATTTATAGACTTAGATAAAGCATTTGATCGAGTAAACAGGGAAATATTGTGGAATATCCTAAAAGAAAAAGGCCTCCCTATTCAGATTATAGAAACTGTTAAGAGCTTGTACTATGGACAAATATTTGTATTGACCCTCAGTTGACTACAAATAAGACATTTTTTCAAATAAACCAAGGAGTACGACAAGGGTGTTCACTCTCACCTATATTATTTAATATTTATATGGACGATATCCTAAAAGAATGGAAGAAGGTTTTAACTAATGAAGGAATATTAATTGATAATAAAGATAAAATAAATGTTTTATTATTCGCTGACGATATTGTACTTTAAGCAGAATCTAAAAATGGGCTCCAAATGTTAGCATATAAATTTAAATTAATAGCCAATAGATATAATTGTAAAATATCAATAAATAAGTCAAAAGTAATGGCATTTATTGGTAAATAAGAAATTAGATCGAAACTTGTATTGGATAACAAAATAATAGAACAAGTATCACATTTCCAATATTTAGGATGTGATACAACTTATAGAGAAAATAAAGATATACAAAATAAAGTAAATACATTTCAGGCTATTTGTGGAACCATAAAAAGAAACTTAGGTCGGAAAACAAGGAAAGATACGAAACAGCCGTCTTAAACAAGTGGAAAAGTCGGCAGTAGCAGAACACTCTCTACTTGAAGGTCATACAGTACAATACAACACAGATATATTATCTAACTGCACACACTATTTTACCCGTCTGCAATGAGAAGCCATTGAAATATTCAAACATCAAAATAGTTACAATAGAAAGGAAGAATCAATAAAAGTCAACAAAGCATGGATACCAGTCTTAACAAAATCCAGATGTAAACCCCTACGAGAACAATCTACTAGAACATCAGACAGCAACCTCATGCTAACCAACCAGAAGGCAGATACAATTTACGAAGTAACTGACCGCGCAGAGAACACGTCGCGGATAAATGTATAAATAGAACAGGTAGTCGACAAAATTGTCAGTCTCAAGACAACCCTTGAGGGTGCCGGACGCAGTCTCTGGCGAAACGTTGGGGAACTACAAGCCTCCAGACCACGGCCAACAGCCCGGAAATCGTCTACAAGATCATCATAATGGCTGTTCCTTTGTTGTTGTATGGAAGTGAAAATTGGATAATGAAATTAAGGGATAAAAGCAGGATACAGACTGCGGAAATGCTGTGTTTACGTAATGTGAAAGGATGCACAAGAGCGGATAGAATAAGGAATGAAACTACACGAGAAGAATTAAATGTATATAAAATTGAAGATAAAATCAGCGAAAATAATAAGAAATGGACAGAACACTTAATGAGAATGAACAACGAAAGAATACCAAAAAGAAACTTCCTGTATAATCCCAGAGGAACAAGAGATGTTGGCCGACCACGTAGAAGATGGACTCCACTTTTAACTTCGCCGGAACAGGCTGCATAGCCTAAACCTTGTAGTAGAAGAAGAATAAGAAGTAATACTTAAAATACGTTACATACCATCAAGCCTGTCCACAATCCTCTGGTAATGATGTTATTCCTTCCATAAATTCCTCCGTGTCTCTGGATGGTCCAGGTTTAGCCGAATCAACCAGTGGGCGATGCATGAAAGGAGGAAGGCGAAGAAGAAGAAGAAGATGATGATGATGATGACGACAAATGTATTAAAAATGGTTCCTCGTCATCTTGAATCTCGTCTGCTTTCCAGAGATCACTTTCAATTTTCTTTGTATGGTCCAAGTAGGCCTAGTTTGCCCAATTTTGTACTGTCACGTGTTGGTATGCAGCCGAAATTAAATATCTCATTTCTTGTTTTTTGAATGAGACTTTTTCATTTTCATATAGTTCTTCACTTGTGCCCATACCATTTCAGTAGGATTAATTTCGCAGTGGTATGATGGCAAGCGAAGAACATGTTTTCCTGCTGATTTAGCCATCTGATCAATTATGCATTTATCGTAAGTGTCTCAGTTTTGAGTCACAGTAAAAAGAAGCTCCCGTTTTAACATATCACTTTCAAAAGGGATTTTCTTTGATTGAGCCACTCTATAATCTTATCTTTTCTCCAGGAAGTTGTAGGCAAACGTTCGCTTTTCCGACTATGATAGCCGGCATTGTCTAATACTATCACAGATCCTTCAGGGACATTGGGCAACAATTGCTCGGTGAACCACTTGTCATACCCTTCACCTGTCCTTTCATCGTGGATGTCTGCCGTGTTCTTTTGGCACAGAAATGTTAACTCGGCACAATTAACGAACCCATTTTCATTCCCTACATAAACCAACATAAACCTTGACCCACGACCCCTAGGTGGCCTAAGACCTGAGCTAACATCCTCAATTGCTGCTTGACGAGCACTTTTAATTTTGGTATCTTTCCATTCTTTTGTCACGGTGTGACCTAAGTTTATCCAAGACTCATCTGTATAAAAAATAAATTTCCCTTCATTCCTAAATTTGTTTAAATCTTTGAGATATTTATGACACCACCTGATTATATCATCCCTTTCAATAAGGGTGCATTTGTTGGCCCTGCTTACGTATTCAAACCCTATATCATGAAGAAATCTATTTAAAGTAGACCTCGAAAAATTTGGTAGCGCATCATCACTATTTACCTTGCTTAATATTATATTTAGTGTTGGTGGTATGTTCTCAAAGAACAAGGAATGAGTAATGCAGTGGACTCCGCTGTGTACTATTCCATCGTACTTCATTAATCTGGCATTTTTTTGTTGCTCGCTTGTTTAGGTTTCTTTTTTGCTGGCGTTCTAAGAGGACCTTTCGTTTGTTCCTTTCTTATTCTATATATTAAACGTTCCAAACACCCGGTAGCTTCTGCTGTGTGCTTAACTGCCCCCGGGCAACGTTCCTTTCCTTTAAAAAATAATTAAATATGTTCAATACTATATTCCGTTCTTAACTGTGCAGTTCGCCAATACTACGTCGCTTAGCTTCTATATTCATAATTAATACAATACAATAATCATAAATATGAAATTAAACAATTTTATGAAAAAACATATGAACCAAAGACAATTGAGAACCACTCACAGTTGAACTTCACTCAACAACTATCACAACACTGAGCTCTGAGCCTGAGGAAGTGCAGAGTCAATCGCGATCGGAAATGAAAAGTGACACCTAAGTAAACAAATTTTAAACTGCGATAAAGTATGAATGCGCAATGATACCGAGGTCTAGTTTGTTTTAAAAACTATTTGAGACTTTTATAAACACGTATTCTCACTTTGTCACCAACATAGAGTCAATAACAAAAAAGTTTCTCGCTACATAACTTTTTTGTGTTACCATCCGATAATTTTTAACAAGTATTTAATAAATAATAAATAGCTCCCTTCTTATGTAAAAAATTATTCGTCCAGGGAAAGACAGTGTAATCCATAAACATCAGGCAATCCTCAAAAAAATTCTTAATATATCATTATCACCAGTTTTCTACCAATCATGTGACAAGTTTTTATCTGTAAACATATAGATTCGCGCTAAAATAATGTATTTGTCAAAACTATTCATTATGTTAATTACTTAAGACTTTAAAATTGATACATTCAGAAAGAGCGGAAAATTCTCTATACGACCATATCATCATTTTATTAAATTCATCACTTTGCATTTTTTAAAATTGGCAACATCGCGGGAGTAGAAAAGGATGGAGTTAATTGCAGGAAATAGGAGTGCGAGTGAGAGAGGTATATACATCTAATTCCGTACTGCCTTTTAAGGTTGAGACGATCTATAGACTAAAACTACTGAAAAAATGGCAACTTAGGCATATATAATAATATGCTGAAATGTTATTACAACTTGTTAGTCCAACGGTTCTGTGTAACAAAATTCAATCATCATTTATCCAAATACCGGCCATCACACAAAGGATTACCACAAGGATCAATCTCCAGCCCCTCACGTTCTAACATTATGATAAATGATCTACCGTATGAGTTAAACAAAGTTGACAACATTAAATGTGCAATATTTGCTGATGACCTTATACTATGGACATCACCACCACAAAAGAAACATAAGAAACTATTACTCTAAATGAATCAGGCTATTGCCAAATTCTCAGAGGGATGTTCAAAAAATGAGAAGATGATCAATATGTCCGAAACAAAGTATCAGGTGTTTATACTCTGCCATACAAAACCAGAAGTGAAACTACAAATCTATGGTAAAGAAATAGAAAACTGAAGCTTATACTTACATGGGGGTAACACTAGACTCCAAACTTACTTGGCAAGAGCATATTAAGAAAGCTCAACAGAGATTAATTGTATTAAAAATATTGGCAGGAAGTAAATAGGGATCATCAATAAATATCTTGAACACAATATACAAAACCTACATAAAACCAATTCTGCTATATGGTAGTGAAGCAGTTTATAACAGCAACTCCAGCAAGATTAATGGAACTGGAAAGAGTGCAAAATCAAGCCCTGAGGTTAATTACTTGTGGAGTAAGATCTAACCCTATTGCACCTATGCAAATAGCAACAAACAATATTCCCCTTCAAGTACAAATTGAGAAACAGAGTCTCACACTTTATGAGAAACTATGCAAACTCCATAATAATGACTATTGGAGAGTATATAAAACCATAAGCTAAAAACACAGTCTGGTTTCATCCAGGAAGTCAAAATATTACAGATGAAATATAACATACAAACTCCAGACAAAACAGAGAAACTCCTACATCCAACACACCCACTATCAATAATAGAAATTAGGTGTGAAGATAATCTATTGGAACAGGTATCAAACAAACGCAACATTGATCCCTAAATACTGAAACGTTGGCACTTGAAACCATATATACACGATATCCCACTACTGTTTGGCTGCATATATATACACGGATGGATCTCTCCTAGACAAAAATGCCAATGCCGGAGCAGGAATATATAGTAATATTTTTTAGCTTCTATATTTCACTTGGACCACTATCAACACACTACGATGGAGAGCTAGGGGCAATAAACATGGCCCTTAAACAACTTATGAACCATATTGACAAATTTGACATGGTAATAATACTTAAAGATTCCAAGACGGAACTACAGGCAATTAAATCACAACATTCTTAAAATCATAAAATAAGAGAGATCCACACCCTAGTCAAAATTCTTCAAGGACTTAATAAATAAATGGTTATACAATGGACACCTGCACACTGCCAGATTGCAGGAAATGAGATAGCTGATTTCCTTGAAACAAAATATAAAACAAACAAACAACAATAGTATATCTCCCCAGAATACGAAAATCTGGATCAAGCACAAAGTCCAACAAGCCTGTAAAGAAAGACATATAGAAGAAATCACAAATAAAGCCAGGAAAATTCTACTGGAGGACTAATCTTTCATTCCTGATCTATCTAGGAGGAAGTCAGTGCCGTTTTTCAGATTATTAACGGGCGATGACTGTCTGACCTCTCATCTGCATAGAATCAATATATATCCCTCACCACACTGTACCCTTTGAAAAGATGATGCTTCCATCATGAATGAAGAACATTTGTTGAAATATCCAGCAATTAAGAAGACTGATGCTGATCTACCATCTCAGCTCACATTTTATTATTGGGACGCCCATAGGAGAATGAAGGAAGTCTAAGCTCCTTAAGCATTGGCAATAACAACAAGTATTTTTGAGATAATATAGGCCTAATTGTAGAGTATAAAGTCAACACGAAGGGATGGGATTATGTATAAAGAACGCGATAATGATTAAAATTTATTTATAAATAATAGTATAAAGTTATCAAAGGTGAAAGTATTCCTACTCGGGTAAAGTTTAGGATTACATATTCTATATAATATATTCGTCGTATTTGTGACTCTATTGAAACAATATTTTATTTGTGTACTATTTTTAGGGATTTGTATGCACGTAAAATTATTTGTAATTCATAATGAATGCATGGGGAGTGTAGGTTTGTAAGTTTATATAATAATTATTTATTTATTTATTTAGCGATATCACAAAGTTCCACATATTCCTGTGATCAATTAATATATTGTCAATCATCTCCACTTTTGTCTGCCATACCAATTTCATAGTACAATCCTTTTTTCCTCATAATGTTCAAAATACCATCAATCCATGTTATTTTGGTTGTGCTTTCCTTATTTCATCAAGTGGCATCGAATCTAGTATTTTTCTTGGGAATCTCTCTTCTATCATTCTTTTTACATGACCATACTATTCTATTTTTTTTATGAAATCTACAACTGAAATGTGATAATTCATCTTGTTTAATATTACTAGATTTCTTATTTTATCTTTTCTAGAAATTCAATGTGAACGCCTCCAAGAATATACGTCTGCAGAATTTAATTTAATTATTGTTCTAGATTTTAATGCCCATGTCTCTGCAACGTCATTGTAATGCATATTGATGTATTAAATATATTTGTTTATTAATAATAATCTGATCCCACAAATCACCATTTAATTTTGATACTGGATATTTACCCTTATTTATTCTTCCCTTATTTTCAGTATCATGACTTCCATCTGTACTAGTTGTTACCCACAAATATGTTATATATTCCTTATATGCTTTTATTTTCCCATGTCCCAATTATAAAACCAGATCTTTACGTTTATACCCTATTACCATACATTCCGCTTTTCCAAATGTATCTTAAATCCCCATATTTTGCGTTCCTGTTTTAATTGTCTTCTCATTTAAGTCTAAATGTTCATAATCTTCTGCCATTAATAGCTGATCATCAGCAAATAGCAACGAATAAACTGTATATTCTGTACTTTTATTACCATATGCCAACATTTGTTTTTCATTGGGTTAGGACATTTTCTAGATATATTTTGAATAAGGTCGGCGAAAAACAATATCCTTGCCTTAAATATTTATAACTGTTATCATTATTATTATTATTATTATTATTATTATTATTATTATTATTATTATTATTATTATTATTATTAGTGTTATAAAATATAGCTGGCAGCTAAATTTCTATTTCACTTTTAAAATCTAGAGAAAATTAGCAGAAAAATATACGTACAGAGAAATGTAATTTCAAAAGTTATTTTCGAACTTACGTCTTTTATCGGTTATTTCAATTTAATTTCCAGGACTAAACTGGTTGAAGTATTTTCCCCTGTCCATTTAAAAGTATTTGTCTCATTATACAAAATCTATTGTCGGGAATGCTGATGAAAACTAAGAAGAAAATCTTATTTTTCATCAGCATTCCCGACAATAGGATTTTTTCCTGCAATGTAAAGGCATCGACGTTGGTTTACCTTTATTTACATTGATTACTTATAAATATTCATATATTTAGCGAAGTAACACAGTGCTTTCTAACTAAAAATCCCTCTGAAACCTGTTGGTTAAAATTAATGAGGGGAAAAGACAAATAGCGTGTCCCTTTCTAGATAAAACCACAAGAGTAATGCTTTTTTACTCTACTTTCTGTGAACAAGTTTCATGGGATGTGTTTTTGTAACAGCACTGAAAATTTCCTCTTTAGTCCTCGCTACTTAGCTGCATTATTTCATGACTTTGTTCTGTAAAATGTGTTGACGGGATTTCTATGGCGCGCATTTTTATAAATATGTATTACACATTTAGATGAGTAAAAATGCTCCAAGTAATTCAAACAGCAATGCTACGAAATGGAAAACTATTGTTTGCTAGTACGTGAAAATTAATGGAAAATGGAGATTGTGCTTCGTTAATTCGTGTTAAAACTGGCCAGGAGGCCACTTAGCTCTCACTAAAATCAGTATCACATAGGACATAAGAATCCCAAACTGAAATTCATTATTGTCAAAACGCCGTATATTTACTCCAAGTTGTATCCGTTAGTTTTTATTTATGTAATAAAATGGAGAGTTCATGTAATCTTTGTTAGCCCGGCTAACACTTTCAAAATATAGATTTGAACTCCTTGATATTTAATTAAAACGAAACATAATACCGGATTGAGATACAACAATGCATTGATAGGAATCTAAATATTGTAAACAATAGTAACTTCATCACCATCATCCGGCAGCTGCCGCCGTCTTCTGGAAACCAAACGCCATTCATCTCTGTCCATTCATTGATCTTCCTCCAGTCCTCTGATATTCATCTGATTGTACCTCTTCTATCCAAGTTTTCTTCGGTCTTCCTCTCTTCCTCCTTTCCATTGGGATCCATTCCATAACAATTTTAGGCAATCTTTGCTCTGGCATTCTTTTGACATGGCCATACCACTGTAATATTTTCTTTTCAATAATGTCTATGATGTCCGGCTCCTCTTGTACACCCATAATTTCTCTTATTTCTTTATTTCGTATTCTATCCATTCTAGATTTTCCAGCTGATCTTCATAAAACATCCATTTCTGTACTTAAAATTCTTCTCATTTCCCTGGTAGGAATTTGCCAGACTACAGCACCATATGTTAAAATGCTCTGAATTATGGTTTGATATATTTGTCATTTTCTATTTTTTGTAATATTTTTGCTCCACCAAACAGAGTTTAAAGCATTTATTGCTTGTTTTGTTTGTGCGATTCTATTTTTAATTTCCACTGTGTTATCGCCTGAATGGTCTAATTTTGTTCCTAAATACGTGCATTCAATACTAGGTTTTAATTCTTCTCCATTGTTGAAATTTATATTTTCCATTTCTTCTCCTATACACAGATATTTAGTTTTCCCAATGTTTATATAAATTCCCCATTTTTCATATTCTTCTTTTAGTTTTTTAGCCATATATTCTATGCCATCGTCATGTGCTATTAATACCTGGTCGTCTGCAAAATTTAGTGAATATACATGTGTATTTTGGATTGGTATGCCCATTTTTTGACATTTTTTCCTCCAGTCTCTTAGTAGTCTTTCGAAATAAATTTTGAATAGAGTTGGAGATAAACTGCAACCTAGATTTAAACCTTTTGTAATAGTAAATTCCTCTGTTATATGATTTCCAATTTTTTATTTTCGAAATAGATCCTTTGTATAATACTTTTATAGCTTCTTTTATTTTTTTTGGAAATGTTAGAATTGTCTACAGTTTCCCAATAGTAACTTAATAATATATATATATATCAATGTGCTTCAAAGTTTTTAAATCCCGACACTGTTAGCTGGCTTTCCGAGGCTTAAGTAGTAGTTGACCTTGAGAGTGAGTTGCGCAGGCGCAAATAAGGCTGAACGGTAGGACATCGTGCTGTATTTTATCTTGTCAGCGCACCAGAAACGTCTCATAGCGACATTTCAGTGTATTCGAGTAATTCCTTCGTCGAACTGATTGTACAGTGCTTCCGAGCGTACCAGATACAATAATTAACCACTAAATAAATATTGCTATGGGGGAGGGATGTGTTTGTGTCATTGAAGACTTTTTAAATCATCCCTTTTGCTGACGAAGCTTTGTAGAGAAAAAATTACAGACCGAGGTAAACCAACACTTAATTTAAATTGCATAACATATTAAATAATAACCAAAGTGTGTCGTTTTAATGAAGATGGTATGAAAGTGACATATGACTCTGTGACTGCTGGAAGTCATGTTCCCTTTCTTGTTGGCCCTACCCTCTATTTTCAACGGACAAAAATCCTTGGAGAACAAAGAGGTTTTCTGATGTGCTGAAAAAAGTCATGATTCATGACTCGCGAACCATCAGCATATGCTAACTATAAAATGCCGCTACATGAATTTGGAAACACTACAATTGAAGAGTTCCTAAGCCTGGCTTTGAAAATTAGTAAGGATAAGCATAACGTAAACATTAATTCAAACAAATACATTGTTAGCTGCCTATTAGACGCTGTCTGTTTCTTGGCGGAAAAAATCCTCACATTTACGGTCCTTGTTGAAAATTTCGTATCTGATAACAGATATAACTATATTGAATTTTTTCACTATAGAGTCAGTCACGATGAGAAATTAAGAAACCCTCAGAAACTTCTATTGTGTTCGTTGGCGCATCATGTGATATTGAAAATGGCTTAATATGTTCTATACCCGCTGTCTTATTCAATAAAATGAAGCAAGAGATTTCAGATGCAACCCCTGTACCTCTAATAGAAGACCAGCTACCGATGGAACGTACTTCCATCCGTTTTGCGATATGTTACACCCAATAGTATTCAAGAATGATTCATAAGGTTTATAAATGTAGCAGATCGTATTCTGTTTCTATGGCTGATCACATCTTCAATTCAATGAACGAATCTCAGATTGGGGACAAACTAATCGTCAAAACGTATGTTGTTCTCTAATGACTGATCTTCAGCTAGCATACTTGCCAATTATTATCAACATCATTGATTTTGCAATGCTATGCGCTTAGTTTGAACTTCGTGCTGTAACCGTCAGTTGATAATATCAGAGAATGTTTACTTACTTACTTACTCACTGGCACTATCGAACCCGTAGGTTCATGGCCGCGCGGACATACGCTCTCCATACATCCCTATCCTGAGCTAATGCTTTCCAATCATTCCCTGTATAATATACTTCCCTCAAATCGTAGTTAATGTTATTCTCCCACCTCATTCTTGGTCTACCAACTGGCCATTTTTCCTCTGGCTTTCCTACAAGAAGCTTCCATGCAAGTCTTTCATTCCCCATACGTGCAACATGTCCTGCCCATCGCAGTCTACGACCCTTAACTGTTCTTATTATATCTGGCTTCCTATAAAGACCATGTAGTTCATTGTTATCTAGTCTTCTCCATTCACTTGTCTGTTCATCTCTCTTTGGTCCAAAAATGTTCCTAAGTACTTTATTCTCAAATACTTGTAATCTCGTTTCCTCCCTTAAAGCAAGAGTCCATGTTTCGCACCCATATAATATAACTGGTAGAATAATGGTTTTATATATTTTCAGTTTAGCGTTTTTTGAAAGGAGTTAGGACATCAAGAGTCTCTGCAATGCATAATAGCATGCATTTCCAGAATTGAACCTATGTTTAAATTTCTTTGTGCATCTCATTCCTATTTGTGATTATTGTTCCTAGGTATTTGAATTCAGCCACTTCCTCAAACTTTCCCTCATTCGTTATTAGCCGTCCATTTCCGCTACATCACGAATTTCTACGTGTGACCATATATTGAGTTTTATTGATATTTACTTCCAGTCTTAATTTCTTAGTGTTACTCAATAGTGTGTGCATGTTGTCCTTTAGTATCTCCTCGCGATCGGCCAATAATAGTACATCATCAGCATAAACTAACAGCTTATTAATACCATTGAGTTGTAAGACTTCCTCATTCTCTAAAGATTTAATGGCATGCTCTAGTACAAAATTAAATAGTAGAGGAGGTAGTGCATCTCCTTGCTTCAACCCATTCTGGATTTCAAAAGTGTCCGAAATCTGTTTGCCTACACGCACCCTACTCTTTGTGCCATTTAGACACATTCGTATAAGTCTAACTAACTTTTTAGGAATTCCGAACTCCAGCAGGATCAGAGAAGGTTTAGTGTTTTTTTAATCTTGGACTGGATTATCGGCCTTTTTCTCAGGATCTTCTAATCGCAAAACAACAGTTTATACTTTCACTGCCAGACATTTACAATCAGTTTCCCCGAACCGTTGGACACACACACACACACACACACACACACATAGGTTGGTTGAAATAGTGCCACAAGTGAATGAGTGGTTACTACATCTTTCAAATAGATAACGGAGAACACTGTTGAATAGGGTGGTGAAACCAGAATCTGTTCGAGAGGATTTCATGCTACCATTCAAGATTTTGATTTAATTTTTCTTTGAATTTATTCGTCTAGCTGCCTCAGAGTAGTACATTATTTAACATTTTACAAGCCAAAATTATTTGCATAGGATAATGCTCTGCAAAGATAGAATATTTTAAAATATGATTGATTAACAAGGGAAACACATTTAACACATTTTGTAATCAGTGCCAAAATGAATATTATTCAGTGAAATCAAGTTAAAGTTTAATTTCTACTAAAAGACGAATTACAAATCTTGGTAATGACAAAAACGAACATCATATCGGAGACCCATCTGTGAAATACCCGACACAATGGTATGACATTTAACCAACCGACTATCCTAAATTAACAAGCTAGAATTTATACCTCGTTTACATTTTGATTCATTTGAAGAATGTTAATAGTACTTTCCTACTAGTGCATTTCTGTATTTATTTAAGTCAGATAGCCGTTACTACATCCCTATGGTACTTAAATCAGAATTGCAGGTATCTATACGGCATCTGAATTTAAGGACTGCACACTGGAACTGAATAAATATTTCAATGTTTCAGGTTTAAATATAGCCTAACTGAAATCACTATACTCGGCGAATTAATGTTAAGAATTTCTGCTAATATTTCTTCTGTTGAAAGAAGCTTCTCAGCAATGAATATAATCAGGATTTACTTAAGAAGCTCACAACTCACGAGATTTTCACGAACTTATTAGTTTCCAGTAGGAAGAGCCTCTTGAAATGCAAGAAGAACAGAGATAGACATTTTTGCAGTCAAGCATCAGCATAATAGAGCTCACTTAGTCTATTAGCTCTAGAAATCAGCTGGGAATACAGACGAATATCTAAGTAAGTTTGTAAAATCATGCATTTCTATATTTAATTAACTAGTAACAGGAATTATAAATAATATTTCAAGCCAAACACAGTACAGCAACACACTTACTTACTTACTCAATTACTCACTGGCACTATCGAACTCGTAGGTTCATGGCCGCGCGGACATAAGCTCTCCATACATCCCTATCCTGAGCTAATGCTTTCCAATCATTCCCTGTATAATCTACTTCCCTCAAATCATAGTTAATGTTATTCTTCCACCTCATCTTTGGTCTACCAACTGGGCGTTTTCCCTCTGGCTGTCCTACAAGAAGCTTCCATGCAAGTCTTTCATTCCCCATACGTGCAACATGTCCTGCCCATCGCAGTCTACGAGACTTAACTGTTCTTATTATATCTGGCTTCCTGTAAAGACCATGTAGTTCATTGTTATGAAGTCTTCTCCATTCACCTGTCTGTTCATCTCTCTTTGGTCCAAAAAATTTCCTAAGTACTTTATTCTCAAATACTTGTAATCTCCTTTCCTCCCTTAAAGTAAGAGTTCATGTTTCGCATCCATATAATATAACTGGTAGAATAATAGTTTTATATATTTTCAGTTTAACGTTTTTTGAAAGAAGTTGGGACATCAAGAGTCTCTGTAATGCATAATAGCATGCATTTCCAGAATTGAGCCTGTGTTTAATTTCTTTGTGCATCTCATTCCTATTTGTGATTATTGTTCCTAGGTATTTGAATTCAGTCACTTCCTCAAAATTTCCCTCATTTGTCATTAGCTGTCCATTTTCATTATTTAATGAATTTCTACGTGTGACTATATATTTAGTTTTATTAATATTTACTTCCAGTCCTAATTTCTTAGTGTTACTCAGTAGTGTGTGCGTGTTGGCCTTTAGTATCTTCTCGCTATCGGCCAGTAGTACTACATCATCAGCATAAATAACAGCTTATTAATACCATTGAGTTGTAGCTAAGCCTTCCTCATTCTCTAAAGATTTAATGGCATGCTCTAGTACAAAATTAAATAGTAGAGGAGATAGTGCATCTCCTTGCTTCAACCCATTCTGGATTTCAAAAGTGTCCAAAAACTGTTTGCCTACACGCACCCTACTCTTTGTGCCATTTAGACACATTCGTCTAACTAACTTTTTAGGAATTCCGAACTCCAGTAGGATACTATATAACTTCCCTCTTAATTGAATCATATGCTTTTTTTGAAGTCTACATACAGTTGATGTAGAGTACCATTATATTCCCATTTCTTTTCTAAAATCTGTC
The DNA here is from genome assembly GCA_030220185.1 of Diploptera punctata. Taxonomy (NCBI): domain Eukaryota; kingdom Metazoa; phylum Arthropoda; class Insecta; order Blattodea; family Blaberidae; genus Diploptera; species Diploptera punctata. The sequence goes on from JASPKZ010007267.1 coordinate 1,706,729, forward strand.
TTATACTAAAAATCTAATCTGTTGTAGACCTGTTTCTTCTAAATGAACATTGATGATCTCCTAGAATGCCATCAATATAGGGAGTAAGTCTGCTTACTAATATATTTGTTAGAATTTTGTACGAAGTTGAAAGTAATGAGATGCCCCTGTAGTTGTTGCAATCAGTTTTATCTCCATTCTTATAAATTGGTACAATAATTGATTCCTTCCATTCATCTGGAAGAGCTTCTTTTTCCCAAATCATACTAAGCTACCAGCGTATCTTGTCCATCAATTTTTGTCCCCCTGATTTTATCAGTTCTGCTGGGATCTCATCTGAACCTGATGCTTTATACATTTTCAATTTTTCAATCGCCATTTCAACCTCTAATGCACTTGGCTCTGCGACTAGCATTTCTGCTGTCTGTAAATTATCCTCCTCAATGTCCTGTTCTGTATGTACATTTAATAGCTGATTAAAGTAACTTTTCCATCCATTTAATATACTCCTGGAATCTGCAATGATATCCCCATTTTCATTCCGAATTATGTTTGTTCTAGCCTGAAACCCTTTCTTCTCTATACTAATTCCCTGATATAATTCTCTAATGTTTCTATTTTTTGTATTCATTTCAAGATCATTAATCTTCTCTCTCAAATATTCCCTCTTTTTTACTCTTTAGTAGCTTGGTGGTTTCCCGTCTAATACTACCCAATTGCTCTAAATTTACCTCATTTGGTTCGTGTAATCATTTCGTTTTTGCTAGCTTTCTTTTCTTTACAATGTCGGCACATTCCTCATACGAACTAGAATTTTTAAACACTGGCCAGACCCATATTATGTTACGGCAGTGAGGCATGCACAATTCGCAGTGTAGATGAACAAAGACTAACTGCGGCAGAAATGATATTTATGAGACGTACTGCGGGCTATTCAAGGACAGACCATAAAAGGAATTCCGAGATTCTCAAAGAATTACACACAGAATCAATCAAGGAATATGTATAAAAATACAGAAATAACTGGAAATCTCACGTACGAAGAATGAGCAGAACAAGAATACCACGTCGGATCTTAAATTACCAGCCACCAGGCAAGAGATCTTAGGACAGACCCTTCAAACGTTGGATTGAGACCGTAACAGACCACTAGGTCTATCACATGAAAGGAAGAAGAAGAAGAAGAAGAATTAACTAGTAGTAGTAGTACTAGTAGTAGTAGTAGTAGTAGTAGTAGGACGTTATTAGACAGAAAGTATGATATTTACAATATTATTTACAAATATGGGTCGCACGGGCAGTAAGCCGTAGCCTATGTGCTGTTGACAGTCCGTTACAATAAAGTAATAATTGGTAATAGTACAAAGAAAAACAAAAAAGAAACAATAACATTACAATTACATAAAGGAAACACAATAATATTACAATTACATAATAATACAATAGCATTATACATTAACTAAGTTATGTATAATTATTAAGAATTAATGGTATTGCATTTTGATAACATATATTTATTCATGGATGAGTGCTGTTCTTATTTTCCGCGTTTTCTCCAGAAATGTACCGAAGTTTAACACATTTTCTAGATTTACCATTAACTCGTAGCATGTCAATCTTTCCCGATTTGAATTTAAAAATCTTTCCGTTAATAACTGACGTCTCCAATATTCTAAATCATCATATTTTCCTAATATATGTATCTCGTCTTCAACGTTCCCGCACATTGGACACACTCGCATATCGTGATCGTCGCGACATTTTAGAAATGTCCATGCTCCTAGCCTAAACCAAGCAAACCCTGATCTATCTTTAAATCCTAGGTAGAGTATATAAGATTATTTTCCCCAAACGTGTTTTAGGTCTCTTTGTAAACATAGTGAGCGTTTTCCCGTACATTCGGCCAAAATATCTTGTTCGTTTATATCTAAGTACCTCCTCCTTATTTTTCTCCACACGTTCTTGCGATTTTCAGTCCCTTTTTCCCATATCCGACCCATCCCAATCTTTTGGAGTTCTCTCCTAACTTCGTCTGCCCAAAATTTCACATCCATGTTTCTAATTTGATGGTCGTAACAAATTGCTCTAAGCATTGTTTGTTCACATTGGATTACCCGCAACCAGTACTTGAGTACACGAACTTTACAGTTTATGTCGTCCTGGAATGACCCAAATTCATATAAAATTCCACAGTTAGAAACGGCTTTACTAAGTCCTGTAATATATTTTAGAAAATGCGTATATACCTTATTTAGTATTTCCGTTCTTTGGAAACCCCAAATCTCACTACCATAGTGTATTACTGGCCTGATCAATCGCTCCATACATTATTTCTAACGTGCTGACTTGAATATCAGGCACTCGACCCAGAATACCAAGTACGCTTTAAATAATGCTATATATATATATTTCACTTTCCGTTCATTTTTAACGTCGTACAGAGATATTCAGCATGTTTCACGTTTTGAAACACTTGATCTCTGTATTTACATTCCTCTGCTCTACCATAAACCGTCCCATTTTTAAAGGTCATTGTTTTTGTCTTAATAACATTTACAGTCAATGCCCAATTCCTACAGTATATTTCCAGTCCGTCAAGAACCCTATGCAATCCCTTCATTGTTTTTGAACAGATAATTAAGTAATCTGCACACAATAGGACTGGGACTTTAACATTTCTCATCTGCAGAGCCTCAATGTCTCCTTCTAGCATTACGTCTACAATATCATCAACGAATAGATTAAATAGCATTGGTGATAAAATGCAACCTTGTCTCACTCCTCGAATGGCTTCACTGATCTCTGTGATATGTCACCGGTCTACTTTTATACAAAATGTAACATATTTATGAATTGACATATTTTATGAGACAATCCTTTCCGATTTAATTTTTCAGAAAGTGCGCTTCGGTCCACAGTATCAAATGCCTTCTAGAAATCAATGAATGCACAAAATAATTTACCCCTCTTCGTTTTCAGATTTTCATCAATTAATGTTCTCAGAACAAATACGTTGTCCACTGTGGAGTATCCTTCTCTAAAACCTGCCTGATATTTTGAGATCCTATTGTTCTCTTTAGCCCATTGTCTCGTTCGTTGTAAAGTACTTTACAATATATTTTTCCAAACACTGCCAAGAGGCAAATTTCCTTATAACTTTCTGGTACCTGTGTCCCACCTTTCTCTTTGTATAGCGGTTGATTGACACCTGTAGCCCAGGCTTCCGGATAATCTCCTCCATCAAAGTTTGTTGAACACAGTTTTTCAAACTTCTAATAATTTATTGGATGATATCATACTTTTCAAGATTTCCCCTGGTAATCCATCAATTTCAGCTGATTTACCATTCATTAAACATTTAGGGCCGGTTTCACCAACAGAGGTAACTGTATTACGCCAGTTTAAACTATGCATTATACATGGAGAAAACTGGCGTAATACAGTTACCTCTGTTGGTGAAACCGACCTTTAATGGAAGAAACCACTTCATTTTTCGAAATATCCTGATCCAATAATTGAATATAAATTGGGTCACGGATCTCAACTATATTTCTTTGATTATATCTTAACCTCTCATTTCCCAGCACCCTGTCAAAGTAGCTTTTACATTCCCCGGGCGTTATTCTTGTCCGATTTATGGACTTTACTTTCAGTTCCCTTATCGCTTTCCATATGTTCGCAATGTTCCCACTTTCAGTCGCGGTTCTCATTTCTTCCGATTTCTTGTTTTGCCATTCTAGTTTTGTTTCTCCCAGTAATTCTTTGTATTCCTTTCTCTCATGCGCATATTTTTTTCTGTTTTCATCTGTGCTTTCTTTTCTAAACTTTAAAAGACTACTTTCGACAAACTTCTTCTTGTCTCTACATGCGTTATTGTACAACCATTTGTCCTTCTGATTCATTGTGCATTTAACCTTGAATTTTTCCCCTGTATTTTGAAAAGATTCTGTCAAAGTTTAAAAATTCATCCCCACTAAGAACATTTAATTGCAAATCCTGTATTAGAGTTTGCAAACTCCTAATAAATTCTTCTCTCCGATCCTCGATCCACCTGAAACGTGTAATTGGCCGTAATGTTGTTGCCACCTCATCATTAACTGTCTCACTAATACTTTTCATATTTAAAATAAGTTGTTTTGGAAGTGGTGAGATTCGATTCTGGAAACTATATAGAAATTACTTAGAACTGGAATCATGTCTTGTGTGCATATTGAATAATAGATTACCCTCCCTCCATTTTTCATTAATAAATGTCAGTTCTCCATTTTTATCTTCCCCATATTTCCTATTCAAAATTTCAAGTTCAAATGCATTGCAAAAAGTTAACAATTGGTTTCCTTCTGAATTTATAATCTTAACTTTTCTTCTCCTATCCTCACCTCGTGTTTCATTATCATCTGATTTTATAGTGATATTTTCCTCCCCAATCCTAAAGTTAAAGTCCCCTAAAATTATTATTTTCGCTTCCTTAAACCCATCTTTTATTTCTACCAACCAGTCAGACAATTCAACGAAAAAATTTGGATTTGCATACCTGGAATTTAGTGGTTGGCGGTAAACAGACAACAGACACATTTCCGCTCTTCCTGCATGGTGATACCTACAAATTGCCTCTTTTAAAGCAATATTTGCCTTTTTAATATCTGGGTCTATGTTAGCTTTATATAAAACCAACACCACCTCTCTTCCTTTAGTTTCACTACCCTTGAAATAATCTTTTATGTTACATAGATTTACGCATTCATTAGCTTTTAACCATGTCTCTGCTAGAGCTACTATATCAAAAGTTTCAATAAACTCTACACATCTGTCCATTGAAAGCTTTTGTTTTAACCCTTTGATGTTCCATGTACCGACTGTCAACAAATCACATGTTGTTCCCCTGCCATTTACTTACCTGTATTTTTCGAACATCCCCCCGTCTCTCAATAGTTTCTTTTCTGCTCGTACATTCATCAGCTTTAGTGATTTTCTTGTTTGCGTTCTTGTGTCCGCCGGTCTTTCACCTCTTAGGGGTGGGTTATTCTTTCTTGCGCTCGGCTGTTTTGTGCTGAATTCTGCTGGACCCCTCGGAGTTAGTATGGTAGTACTTCCTCTCTCTTTCTGCCGTGTAAAATTTTATCCCTCCTGTGCTGTATGGAGATCACCTGCTGGTGTATTATCCATTGTAGTTTTTGGGGGCCCGCTGTCATTGACCTTTTCAAATTCATTTTCAGGTTGTCCATATTTTCTAGTTGCTCACTGCTCCAGATTCGTCTATTTATAATTAATTTATTAAATTGCAGAATTGCATGGCAACCCTGCCTCCTCGCCTCAAGCAAGTGTCGCTTAAGAAAATCCCATTCGCAACGCACCTTCTCACTAAAGTCTTCGGCAATATTAATACCGGACCCTTTAAGATATTTACTGTCTCTAAGGATCCAACACTTTATTTTGTAGTGTGATAATTTGCATACAATCGGTCTCTTTCCACTATTCCATAGGTCTCGAAGAGTTATAACTAGTGGACAGAGAAAAGCTCTAGGCATCTCTGCACATGACTTAATATACATTGAATATTCATTCCTTTGCCTTAAACGTAGACCTAGACTTGTAACATACAAAGATATAAATAATGATCAATTAATTGATGAAGCTGCAAAACTACCTTGCAACAACATATGGACACTTAGGACTGTAGACGAGATAGTTTAACATTTTAATGACATGATTTTACAATTGTACGACAAACATGCATCTATCAAGACTAGACGTATAAACAGACAACCTGCACCCTGGATGTCTGATAATATCCGCTTGCTTATGACAGAGAGATGCAGCATACAGGAAATACAGGAGGAATAAAGAACTGACAGACTTACAGACATACAAAGATCTGAGGAATAAAGTGAATCAGACTGTTAGAAATTCAAAACTAAAATATGCCCACAGTATTATTACACAATCCATGTCCAACTCATCTGACATGTGGAAACATTTAAAATCAATAGGCCCCATTCAAAATAAACTACAGGTAGAATCAGCTGACTTACCACTAGATGACATGAATGACCCTTTCACCCGCCTCTCTACTGACAACTCACAACACAAACAACAGACAATAGATCAATTAGTGTAATATTCCCAACCCACCCGAGAAAAATTATTTTTTCCTATATCTCATCTGATGACACCAAAAGAGCAGTATTACGCATTAAATCTAAAGCACAAAGAAAAGACAATATAACAATAACTCCGCTGCAAAAAATAATTTATATTATTTTCCCGACAAGAACCCACATTTTTAATGCCTCTATAATGACCGGCACATATCCCAGACTCTGGAAAATGGCTCTAGTTCGTCCTACACCGAAATCAAACATTCCCGCAACACTCGATGATTATAGACCAATTAGTATTCTTCCCTGTTTATCTAAAGCACTGGAACACATAATACACTCACAGTTAACAGACTACCTCACCACACACGACTTACTTGATGAGCATCAGTCTGGTTTTAGAACAGGATATCATACAAGTACTGCACTATTTGACATTGTAGAGGACATAAGAGACTAAATGGACAAGAGTAAACTCACTGCAATAGTCCTACTCGACTACAGCAAGCCTTTGACACAGTAGATATAGACTTAATGCTAGCGAGACTTAAGACACTACATCTGTCGGAAAACTGCCTTGATTGGTTTACATCTTACCTCACTAATCGTCAGCAATCAGTTTCTGTTAATAATCGCATTTCTTCCTGACGCTTGGTGAGGAAAGGGGTACCTCAAGGCGGCGATCTCACTCCTCTTCTCTTCTCAATTTATATTAATGATGTGACCAAGAAACTACAACAATGCAAGAATCATCTTTACGCCGACGACTTACAGATTTACATACACTTTAGGCCTGACGAAATTAAGGAATATATTGACAAAGTAAACACTGACCTCAGAAATATATCTTTATGGTCCAGACAATATGGGCTAAAACTAAATGTAAACAAAACGCAAGCAATAATTATCGGACATCCAAGACTATTACACTCCTTAAACAATGACAATATGCCAGCTGCCATATTAGATAACGAACAAATTCCTTATACCGACGTCGTTAAAAACTTGGGACTTTACTTAGATTCAAATTTAAATTAGCATGTCCAAGTAAAACAAACATCTAAAAAGATCTACATAACGCATTCCTTAAAGAATCTCAAAAATTTTCTTCCTACAGCTCTAAAAAGAATTTTAATTCAAACCTTAGCGATGTCGCATTTTGATTATTGTGATGTTTTACTAACTGTCATAAGTGACGGATTGTCGGACAAACTGCAGCGTGTCCATAATATGTGTATCAGATTCATATTTAATGTTCGAAAATACGATCACATTTCTCCATTTTTCCACGAATTTTCTTGGCTACATCTAAAAGAGAGAAGAAAATCGCATTGTCTAATTCTCTTATTTAAGATCTTAAATACCTCGATTTCCCAATTATTTATCATCTCGTTTTCAGTATCTATCCTCAAACCATAACTTAAACACAAAATAACACCATAGTCTCTTGCTTAATATACCGCAACATAGGACATCACATCACTCCATGTCATATACCATCTTCACTTCTCGCAACTGGAATTCCCTACCATAAGAAATAAGGGGCTGCCGGACATTGGCATCTTTTAAAATAAATCTAAATTTATATTTGCTCTAACCTCGACTTTATCATAACCTTGTGTAAGGTATATATATTAATTGGTGTTTCTCGTATAATTTTTCATATCATACTATTTTTATTATTATCATCATCATCATTATTATATTATTATTAGTATTATATTATTATTAGTCTTATATTATTATTAGTCTTATTATCGTAAGTATTATTATTGTTATTATCGTATAAAATGTTCTTTGTACATGACATTTACATTGCTACATTTACTGTATCTTTAACTGTTTATAATTAGTATAGTGTATATCTATATTTGTCGAATATTTATTTGTATTTGTGCTGGTTGAGTGGAAGAGAAGACCTTAACTCTGCCAGAATAAATAAAACATTATTATTATTATTTTTATTATTATTATTGTTATTGCTATTATTATTACTATTATTATTATTATTATTATTCCAACGACCTACACTGTGCGCTCTTTCAATATCACTGTCCACCAAATGAATCCCGAATTGCCCCACTACTCTTTTAACTATAAGTACAGTTTTCTCCCAGCTATCCCTGTCTTCTTCATGCACTCCATATATCACAATATTATTACGGCGACTCTGATTTTCGAGATAGTCTAATTTAGATTCCAGCCATTTCGATCTGTCCTCCATCCGATGCATGTTCGTCTCAATATCACGAATTTTTTCATCCACGTTGCACTTTTCAAACCTCTCTTACACTTCAGTTGACAATTTTTCAATCAGCTTTCTCACTTCTTCCATAATGCTTTGTCCCCTCCACACTTCAACCACTCTAACAAAAACACGTCCGCTCTTCTCGACGGTCTGGAGAAAACTGCCTTAATTAACTATTAAATGTCCAATGATCCATTTCCAATTCCTAAGCCTTATAACTACAGTAGTTTATCGTATGCCATACTCCTAACATCATATGTCGTCCTTTTTAGAAGTGCATTGACTTATTAGAAATATAATTATTATAAAAACACAATATTATATCCGTAAAATTCACTAATAAATCGAACAGCGAAATTAAATATTCAAGATGATAACAATGCCCCAAGGTAAACCTAAACAAAATTCCAAATATAGTATCTTGGAAAAAGAGAGGAAACTAAATTCAGAAAGAATGAAAAAATATTGGGCACTAATAAAGGGACAACACACAGAGAAATGATTGATCCAACGTGCCCCAAAGAGGGTAAAACGAAAAGATATGTATAGGTCTACATATCCATATCTCTGTTTCTAACCAAAATTTGTATTTTATATAAATAATAATAAACAAATAATTACGTAATTTATCTACAATACAATTATTACATCTCATATTATATAAAAATGAATGTTTTTTTCGTATTTTATACGCTGCCATGTCGTTCATCCGATTGCGATGTGGTTTTATACAAAAAGTAGAGGAGTTTCCGTGGAAAGTAATAGGCTGTAAGACAGATGTAATACTCAATCCCTTCACTCTTGAAAATCACCCTTTAGCGAATAAGTGAAAATAAGTAGCTTTTCGAACTTTTAAATGGCTTACGCTGCGTAACTATAACAAACACACACAGTTAATGCACACAGGATCGAGTATCTGAAAAAACACCTGGCTAAGGGACTGATAAAACAAACAAGCTCCTCCGAGTTATATCGACCTGACTCCTTTGGTAGACAAACAGATGATCATTCGATGTTAGTAAGCACAGCTTTATATGAGAATTCACTAGGAGAGGGGAGTATGCCGCGATAGCACACGGCGCGTAAAAGAAAGGGAGGGGGTACGTAGGAGAGAATTTGGCACTGTTCACTAAGATCACAGAAGAAATGGAGACGCGATGACGTATTGGTTGCGCATAATGACGTAATCCATGTATCGAAAACTTGATTTCGGTACAATGTTTATGCTACAGGAGTATCATTAAGTGGGTTTGCTTCTGAATTTTGAAAAATATATATCAATACATTGCACAGTGTAATTTGCTTGCTTCCAAATTACCGAGAATAAAGAGGAAATAGTAGTACTCATTAAACAAAATTCGTACCATGAATGAGTACTATTCAATAAGCTTTACTATGTTCAACATTAACTGTTACGGATATATGATCAATATTTTCTTCTATTCACTATGAATGGTGGCGTTACTTTGGGAAGTTCTTTAATATCATATCCGGCAACAATACTTATACCAGGAATTATCGTGGGAGCATGGCGGTCGGGTTTTCCGTTTTTTGAGCATTAGTTCATATTACATGTAAAAAAATTTATATTGCAGATTTTCGCGGATATAAGTATGAATATGAAAGTTTTCTTGGGTTTTCCGCATCTTGGATTCAAGTTCGGCCTCTGGCCACTGATTCCGACGTTTCGGCATGATCCCACATGCCATTATCAAGGAATGATAAGTTCGAGTCACAGGTTTAGGTCTTATGTAGTAAAACACATAAGAGTTTTGTTATATAAGACCTAAACCTGTGACTCGAACTTATCATTCCTTGATAATGGCATGTGGGATCATGCCGAAACGTCGGAATCAGTGGCCAGAGGCCGAACTTGAATCCAAGACGCGGAAAACCCAAGAAAACGTTCATATTCATACATGTAAAAATGTGTCAACATTCTACATAAGCCTTAATTGACTGTTAACGGATACTTTTTTACATTATACAATAAGTAAAATATGTTTATAGTACCAGAGCTATTCTTTTAATGCATCATTCTTAAAATTTAAATTAATATTACAATTAAATATGTTTAAAATAATTATGTCTGAGGTCATTATAACAAAATCGTACTTATATTGATCCAATATCAGATTTCAATTATATCGATTTATTTTGTTAATATTGTAAGATTTTACGATGTTCTTTGACATCTATATACTTTTTTTAATTGCGTGAGAATGAATTTTCTCACAAAAAATATTGTGTAACGACATTAATATAAAAATAACGATCTCCTCCATACATTATACGAAATGAATGGTTTTTAATAGAACTGCTCCCACATTACTGCTCTATTTGTAAGACCAGCAGTGAGAGTAGTTTTAGAACTATAGACCTGCATTTGAATTTTACATTTAAACAAGAATCTGAAAATATATACAAATACTATTCTACAAGTTATAGTATATGGATGCAAAACATGGACTATTACTTTAAGGGAGAAAAGGAGATTACCAGTATTTGAGAATAAAGTTCATAGGAAAATGTTTGGACCAAAGAGAGATGAACAGACAGGTGAATGGAGGAAACTACATAACAATAAACTACATGGTATTTATGGAAGCCAGATATAATAACAACAGTTAACTCTCATAGACTGCTATAGGCAGCACATGTGGCAGGAATAGGGAATGAAAACAAGCATGATAGCTTCTTGTAGGAAAACCAGAGGCAAAACGCCCAGTTGGTAGACCAATAATGAGGTGGAAGAATAGCATTAACTATAATTTGAGAAAGTAGATTATACAGGGAATGATTGCTCAGGATAGGGATGTATGGAGAGGTTATGTCCGCGCGGTCATGAGCCTACGGGTTTGATAGTGTCAGTGAGTTAGTTTATCATTACAAAATGTTAATGAAACATTTATTAATTTATGTTATTTTATATTTACATCATCCGGCCATCATCATTATCATTATAATTATCATCATTATCCTTCACCGGTGTGGAAAGCAACGGGTAGCTACCACATCTATAATTCCCTAGTAAAGCTGCAAAGTATAGCATGGAAATGCTGTGATTATAGTGAAAGACCTGCCCTCGGACTGAATTAATATGGATCGGTATTTGTACTATATTTAAAGGCAAGCTATTTTTGGTATATTTTAGGGAAAGAAGAAATAGTGTAGCTGTTTACCAAAATAACTTTCTCAATAGTTCACTTAGATTTATATGTTCCTAGGCAAATCTATGTAAATAGTATGAAATATCTCATTCCTAAAACCGAAAAAAACTGAAATTTTCATTAGCGGCTCATTTACAAAATACTTGAACTGTAAACCACAGGCAGGCATCCCCATTTGTTTCTCTCCTTTTTTTAAATTGTCATTTCCTCTGCTCTTCAAGTTGCAAAAATGTTTGGATCATATATCACCCAAACAGTTTCACCAAAAGAATTTCAAATGACATGAATAACTTTAGTACAACATATTCGGCGTATAAGTACCTATATAAAAAAAAAGAAAGAACTTCTGACTTACACGAATATATAGATGAAATCAATTGCTACAAAGAGTGAAAACTGTCATTTTTTAAACTATGTTCCATAAACCTCAGCATGCCTTCTATTACTGGCTCGGGAAATATCCAACCGGTATTCAATCTCGACTCTCATATTATGAAGCATCTGTGGTGAAATATTGTTGACAGCAGCATTGCTTTCTTATAAGTCCGCCAAATAACGTACAGGAGACGTATATACCTGATCCTTAACAAACACTCGCAGGAAAAAAATATATATATAAACAGTTGGTGGTAATTCAGGTAATCTAGCAAATCATGTAGGGTGTTCCTCTTCCAGTCCAACTTACAGGTATCATTATATAGGTCATCATCTTGATGTGTGACACGTGTGTTAGATATCACATATTAAACGACCAGCCTCATGGGCTAGTGGTCAGCATTCCTGACTACTGTTCATGAGGTCCCCGGTTCGATTCCCGGTCAGACCGTAGGAATTTTCCATAAAGGGAATTATTCCTGTGGTTTCCCATGGTCTGGAATTTAAGTTAAGTTAAGAACTCTCCAGGCGCTTCATTATCACTCATCACCCATCATATCATCGGGGTAATGTAACTCCGCCTTCCAGGTTCCCCAACCTAAGAAATGGATTACAATTCTGCCAATGCCAGGGGAGAAAGCCAGAAATGTCAAGACAACCTGGTGGTATTAGACAATAAAAATATTTATTATCACTGCTATGTAGTCTTTTCCATTAACCTATATGCCTGTCTCTCTCTCTTGTCTAAAAACTTTAAAAGTAACCTTGCGAACGTTTTTTATTTCTTTTTTTGCGCTTTCTTAGCGAATTTCGAAAAGAATTTAAGATACTGACTCTGTTCTCATAAGAAGAGGTTTCCAAAATGTTTGACTCTTCTAAAATTAACAACGTTTAATTAAAATGTCTCAGTCTACTCTTTAAAATGCTACCAACCTTAGCCATTTTGGACACACAGTATTGAAATTATTATTTCAGGTACAATATTTATAAGCGGAATACGGTATACAAAAGGGATTTTTCACGTAATAGCTTTTTTATTTATCTGTAATCGGACTTTCCTTATCTTTACAGAAAATATAAAATTTTGGGGTAAACATCTTAAATCCTGATCACCCTCCATCCTACCTCACGGTATTTATTTAATACTAAAATCGTTGATGCAAGAAAATAGCAAGCGACAAAATGGTCATCTAAAGTTAAGGCGTTTTATTAAAAACCCATATTTGGTTTAAAGCGTAAACCATAGGATGTGAACAGTAGCCTCTTCTACTGCAAATACCAGCCTCGGCTTCACATGGAAACACCGACCAGGCTTTGACAACAAAGAGTTGGCGGTATAATCTCGCGACCGTCATGATAGTAGGAAATTAGATCATCTTTCCACCTAGTAAATCATGGTGGGAACATTTACCTGGGCTGCTATGGAACCGGAAAATTCAGGTACATAATCAGCATTTGCTTAGATAACTGAACCAAACGGGGCAACTGGAAGGATCTTGGTACGACGAACATTGGAGAAGGTTTAGCACGATTTGCTTTGTTGAGGCCCTAAATTCTGGATAATAGCTATCGGAGATGTTGCTAATCTTGCTCCTGATGCTTACGCTACCGCCACTGCTACCTCCACTTGCACCATCACTGCTACCACCATCATCACAATCACATTTCGTTTATCTATTCTCAATTCGTTCGTGTCTACGAATTGGAAAAAAATATAAAAAAGTAAAATATAAGTTTCTGAAGGTTCCATTACCTTTAAATGACTATATTAGCGGTTATGAAATATTAACGGAAAGTGGCACTTTTCAGATTTGTTAAAGTAATTTCCAACCCTAACAATATATTTACTCAAATGTTCAAATCAGTAGTTGAATTATTCCTAAACGTTTTTCTCAAGTACTTTACCAGACTTCTTTCAATTCCCAACTAGCTGCTCTTTTGATACTCATTTCAATTATTTCAGTTTAGTATTGATAAAAGATAAGAACATAAAGTCTGGAAGGCCATGGTTGGGAAATGCGAAGGATGATGAAGTTTTAACCCGATTTTTTAGAGTATGTGGTTGTAGGTTTAACTCTGTTGGTAGGTGTCTTGTCTTTATGAAGGAACCAGGAGTCCTAGGCCTTAGATTCACTAGAACGTCCTTCAGTTAGGCCATGCAAGTTTGTACGGACTAGTTTGGAGTAACAATATTTTACGTTTTTAGCATTACCGTCTCGATGAGATAATTCTTGGAGAATAAAACGATAAGCATTTATCTTCCTAACGGATCTGAATTTTCTTGCTGATAGGGCACTTGTTCGTCAGAGATCCAGATTCTAGTATTTAGTTGCAATCTTAATGTAGCATATCCATGTTTCAAGATCTGTGACGAATGAATTCACCAGTTTGGTCCCCCAGTTTAAAATTTCTTGAGAATTGATTTGCATTAATTCCCCTCTTTAGTGTTGCTAATTTTCGATTAGTCACTGTGGGATCAAAAGCACACATAACTTGAGGACTTACATGTGCGCTCTAATAATATTGTAAACAGTCGATACAGTGATCTTCAAACATTTTTCTAACTGCCTGCATGTAATTCGTCGATCTTCAATTGCCATTCCAGCGTGAGTTCGAATGCTTCTCTGAACAAGGATCATCAGAGTGGATATAAACCAAGTTTAAATTCCAGGAATTACTTTTCATTTGTCCTTATCATTCTAAATATAGCAGATTTCTTAACGAAATAATATTTTATGAAATGTTTAAAGTGCAATTATATGAAATTCAATTTGTTTTTAAAGTTGAAATAATTTTGTTAACACTTCAAAACACAAATCGAGTTGCACTTTGATATTCACACCATCTATTATTTTAAAAGCAGTGCACAGAGTTGACGTTTTATCGTCTCTTGATATACCTATAAGGTTGGAACAGTATCCAAATTATTATTATTATTATTATTATTATTAATTTGTAGTAGTAATAGTAGTTGTAGTAGTAGTAGTAGTAATAGTAGTAGTAGTAGTAGTAGTAGTAGTAGTAGTAGTAGTATTTTATATATTGATTCAATTGATGTCCATCTCCACTTCTCGCAACTGGAATTCCCTACCACAAGGAATAAGGGGCTGCCGGACATTGGCATCTTTTAAAAGAAATCTAAATTTATATTTGCTCTAAACTCGACTTCATTATTATCCAGTGTAAGATATATAAATTAATTGGTGTTTCGCGTATAATGTATCATATTTATATTATTATTATTATTATTATTATTATTATTATTATTATTATTATTATCGTATCATTATTGTTATTACCCTATAAAATGTTGTTTGTACATGACATTTACATTGTTACATTTATTGTATCTTTAACTGTTTATAATTAGTATAGTGTATATCTATATTTGTCGAATATTTATTTGTATTTGTGCTGGTTGAGTGGAAGAGAGGGCCTTATGGCCTTAACTCTGCCAGAATAAATAAAGTATTATTATTATTATTATTATTATTATTATTATTATTATTATGTCGTTCCTCTTTTTTTTCAATTTCCATTTCTATCTGTCTAAATTATAATATTCTTCCAATTCTCTTTATATCATGGTTTCCTGGATATCATTCTTTCAACTGTGTTTAGGTCGTCCCAATCTCTTTTTCTTTTTCTGTTCCCCACAGGTGTAATCCATTATATGATTGTCTTTGGCCGTTCCATGTTGTACATTTTAACTGTGTGCTCATACAATTTTAACTGTAGCTTCTGTTTTCAATAAATGTCTTTATCTCCTTCCATAAATTTTCTTAGACTATTTTTGTGTGCTATTTTCTCTAATCTTAATTTTCTATGATACCTTAAAGTCCCATATCGCTGCTAGAAGTTTCTTTCTTAATTTTACATTCCATATCTTAGCACCATCTACTGTAATCATCGGACAATACTTCTGACAATATGCATTTTTGCAATTCTCGACATTTTCCTCCCATAAGATAGAGTTTATTTTAACATATTGTTGAATGTTTGCCTTTATTCAATCTACATGTAATATCTACTTTCTTTGTTATATACAACTCCTAAATATTTGCATTTTACCACGCCTTCAATGTCTCACTTTTATAATAAATTAATTATAATGTGCTTACCCACTACTAAATATTCACATTCTCGGATATTAATATTTAGTCCAGCTTTAACATATTCTTGGAACATTCTCACTGTATTTGATAAATCATCATAATCTTTAGCCGTTAATAACTGATCATCTTTCAAATAAAAGGTTTGTGTGTTGTCAACATCAACTTGTATTTCCAATGTTTATTCGATACCAATTTTTCAAAACAATATCAGGGTAAATTTAAAATAATTAAGTGATAATCTAAACCTCCGTCCAAGACCGTTACTAATTTAAAAATAATCTGCCAAATGTGATCCTAGTTTCAGTCTGAGAGTACAGGGTGTTCCAATATGATGGATGGGGTTTCAAAGTTATTTAATGTCCCATGCGTGATATATATATATATATATATATATATATATATATATATATATATATATATAAACGAACAAAATTTACATGGGATTAAAGAGAAACCCTTCGAGGTTTCATAACATACTTTATAAGTGTTCGATGTGAACATCTTTCTTCACAACGCACATATCTAGACGATAGTCGAATTCCTCCCAAACCTTGGTAAAATTATTTGGAGTAATGGATTCAACAGCAGCAACAATCCTTCTTCTCAAGTCTGGAAGGTCGCCGGGAAGTGGTGGTACGTACATATGGTCATTCACATACCCCCACAGGAAGAAATTACAAGGTATGAGATCGGGAGACTTTGGAAGGGTATGGGAATGAATCATGTCATTCGGACTGATGCGTCATTTGGTGTTCGTGGACGTCCTGGACTTCTCCTTTTACAGATACATCTAGTTGTTTCTAATTGTTTATACCATCGACGGATAATTTCATCTGTCGGAGGATCAATTCCAAATTGCCGTCGGAAAGCTCACTGCACTGCAACAATGGAACCAGACTTGGCAAATTGCAACACACAGAATGACTTCTGTACAAGAATCGGCCACTTTCTCAAATTTAACGCTGACGACGTAACCATAACAAGAAACAAATTACTGCATACAGGATATGAAACTTTCGCAGTCTATCTTTCATTATTACAAAAAATCACGCATCCAATTTCGTTTGTAAAGCTATACAAACTACTTAAAACCCAGTCCATCATTTTGGAACATGGTGTATTATTCGTACACAGTTTTTTTAGTAGCATGTATTAATTTAGATCTTTTATGTAATCGTTTAATTGAATTCCGTAGATTGCATATTATGAGTATGTTATCGTATGCCTTTTTATCTAAGTAGCTATTTATTTGCGTGCAAATTCAATCTTTGTTCTAATACATAATTAGTTGGTCTTTTTTTTAAGTTTTCAAAGGGATTCCATATTTTATAAGAATACTGTTGGTCTTAAAAATCATAAGTTAAAAAATTAACTTACGGACATAATTGCGAACATTAAAAACGTCCGTCCCGCGGGTGCTATGTAAACTATGCAAATATGTCATCAAATCAAAATTTATTGTCCCTTTCCTTTTTTGCTGACTGGTAACTAAATAGTTACGAGTAAACAGAAATTGCTACCATTAGAGCATATTCGGTTCCAGGTAAGCATCCACTCACAATATGCTGCTATTTTGCTGGATTACGGAGTATGTTATTTTTTATAACTGAAACGTTTATACTAAGTTTCGTTGTGAGAAAAAATAGTCATTACAGAGTATTTTTATTTAAGTTTTATTTTGAGACGTTTCAACATATTTGGTCACATCGCATCTTTGATATACGAGTTATTTGAGCCCATATGTATAGGCTAGTAAAAGTAAAAGTAAAGTGATCCCACAACAGGCCCGGAGGCCCTTGGGGTAGTAGGAGGTTAAGGCTCCCACTTTTTCTAGACAATCGGCACTTTACGTCAGCCGGGTTGTCAGCCCTGCGTGACGGCCGCCTTTACCCCCAGAACAAGCGTCTGGTACTCATTTCAGTTAGAGGCTGAGTCGACCCCAGGGCCATAGTGCCGCCAGAGGGTTTGGGTCAGTTTAAAAATCCTGACCTCAACGGGACTTGAACCCGCGACCCTCCGGCTTGTAGCTCAGTGCCTTAACCACTACGCTACGGCGTGCCCCATATGTGTAGGCTAGGCCTATGTTTATTACTTTGTATATTCATGTGGAGGCTTTTGTGTATTGTCGTATATTTTTGTTTCTTATGTAAAGTAGTGGACTAGTGGCAACGCTCCTTGCCTCTGGTCCCGAGGGTCGCGGGTTCAAACCCGGATTTTTTTAGGATGGAAAAATCCAAGGAGCAAGTCCTCCGGGAGGGACTTTAAGCCGTGGTTCCCGAGTCTAAAGATTTTCAGGCTTGTAAAAGATCCTTAAGCATGAATGAAATGGCCTCTAAGCAAAATGTACCGAATGTTCCCGTCCTAGTACTACCTTGGTTTCCTAGATGTCAGTATGAGGCGGAACGCTGATCACGGAACACTCAAATGACATCTATACGAAAACAAGTGTAACTAAATTAGTATGGTTCAAATTTCTCCCTGTAGGGGAGAGAGGCTAAATGTATGTTAAGGGACACATGGTCTTACAAGATACAAGAAGATGTATAGTAATTAAATATTAATATCAATTTTAGCCACTTCTTTCGGTGGGAAAGTATTAAACATTTTGTTTTGGCTTATTAACAAACTCTCACTATTCTCATTCATGTCGATTCGTTGCGAAAAAAATTGTGGCGGCTTCTAGAGCAATCTTTAAATTTCAGGTTTCGAATAAAATCCCCACTCCTAGTGCTCGGATTTCGCTGATTATGAAGAATATGTTTCTAGTTTTATTTTAATCATATAGGCTACATTGAGTTACGTTGCGAGAAATCGAGAATTCCAGTCCCTAAAACGATTTTAAAATGTTTTATTCATTTTAAGCACATTCCTAAAGGTCCGATCTTGCTATTAACAAACTGTTTTATAATTGATTGCTATATACCGAGCTTGATTCCGAAAACAGGCTGCAGCTAAAGCGGATAAATTAATATATATATATAAAATTAAATCAAAAGGAATCAATACATATAACAGGAGGAGTTAGACAAGGTTGTCCACTATCAACCACTCTTTTTAACATTTGTTTCGACGACATGATACGATCATGGAAGCAAATGACGACTGGGGGAATTAACTTAGGAATATAGTAATAAAACAGTAGCCTTTTCAGATGACCAGATTTTAATAGCAAAAACAGAGGACGAACTACAAAGAATTCTATATAAACTAAATGAAACACAAAAAAATACAACATGGAAATATCATCAGAAAAATCAAAAACAGTGGCCTTCAAGGGCGCTCATCCAGTTCGGACAAAGATAATATTAGAAAATAAACTAATAGAACAAGTGTAAGATATAACTTCCTAGGTTGCGAAATATCATACACAGCAGAAACAGATATAAATAACAAACTAAATATGTTTCATTATATAACAGGAAAACCAAAAAGAACTTTGAAAAATAAAGCCAGGAAAGACTCTATAATGAAATTATACAAAACAATGGCAGTGTCTATTATTACTTATGGATCCGAAACATACACAACAATCTACCAGAAGACAAGCTGCTGAAATGAGATTCCTCAGATCAATAGCAGGATATCAAAGAACAGACAAAAACATAACACAGAAATAAGACAACAACTAAACGTAGAGGAACAAAACACAATAGTAAAATACAGAACAAACTGGAAAGAGCACTTGGCAAGAATGACTGAGAATAGAATACCAAAAGCAGCATACAGCTATTCACCACGAGAAAGAAGAAGTTTGGGAAGACCAAAGAAAAAATGGAAAGAGCAGTAATTTGGAGCCGGAACAGGCTAGTGAATAAGCCTAAACCGCGAAGAAGAAGAAGTAGATTTTCGCGGAATATAAGTATGATTAAGAAAGTTTTCTTGGGTTTTATATATGACCTAAACCAGTCACTCGAACCTATTATTCCTTGATATCGGTATCTGGATCATGCCGAAACGTCGAGATCAGTTGACAGAGGCAACCTTAAAACAATGATGCGGCAAAGCCATGAAAGCATTCTTTATATATATATATATATATATATATATACCGGTATATAATATTAATTATTATTAGATTATATGAGGTAATTTTCGGTGTCAAGATGGATATGAAGATTTATATGATTTTTGGTCACGACTTCCTTCGGAACTTATTAAAAAATCATACGAAATATTGTTATGTCTTCTTCTTCTTCTTCTGCTTCATGAAATTAGGCCTTTTGACCTGTTTTCACATCAAGTGGGATTTAATGAATCCTCCCATCTAGTAAATGGGCGTCCAACATTTCTATGTCCTATTGGTTTGTACTTTAGTAACAGCTGAAGGATTCTATCTGTAGGCATTCTCTTGACTTGTTCATACCAGTTGTTATGTGAATGTTAAAAATAAAACAAATTGAAATAAAGTTTGTAAGGCAAAAGAGAAGCGTATAAATATGGCTGCTTTATATAGAAAATCGTGTCCCATTTCTCTATGTAATTTATCTAATACAATGCCTGTTGATTAATGTTTTAATTAAAACATCAATTCTTCGTCGTCGCCGCTTTTCTACCCATTAAAATGATTCTTCTATTGATTCGATGTTTTACTCATTTTGATATTTAACTTCCTGAGTAATTTATTTCTAAACCAATACAGTCAACGTAGAAACCAGATGTCCAATCGTTAAATCTCTCACGGTCAAAAGTAATAATTCAATGAGTTAATGATAAAAGGCCTGTGTCATATTAACAAGTACAAGTTATACTACAGTTTCAGGTTCGTTATGCACTACCGTATGTTGACACACAAAGAGGATCTTTTAGCGAATTTCGAAGCAATGTAACTGCTCAAGTTGTTCTATTAAAATATGTATGTAAATAGTCATCAGTTATACGTACTAAGTACCAAAAATGATGATGAAAAAATACAGTGTGTGTGAAAAGTGATCGAAAAGTTACACATATTTACTAAAAGTCTAAAATATTAGCAGTCGATAAATGTAATATATATATATATATATATGTTTTAATTTTACAATCAATATATATATAAAATAATTACAGTGCCATGGCATATGAGCCATGAAAATACACAAATATAGTAATATATTGCGATACGAGTGTGGTACAAACTTAATATGGATGGAGTTTTCTTTTTTTTTTTTAATTTCCGAAACTCCGCTATGTGTTTACATTTGAATAAACGGATGTTTTATCCTCCAGAATTTAATTATGTGATTAGAAGGTTTATGCTAGCTGGAATAAGTGCACTACATAATATATATATATATATATATATATATATATATATATATATATATATTTATTTATTTATTTATACACATGAAAAAGAAAAATGGCTGAGCCATAATACAAAATCGAGACCTCAAACTGTATACGTTAGTGAGCTATCAATGATTCCACTCAGGTTCCTAATGCAAAGATTGATTTTTCTTTCCTTATAAACAATTAGTCCACCGCTGTGGTCTCGAGGTAGCGTGCTGCCTTGTCACGCAGCGGGCTCGGGTTCGATCCCAGGTCGGGGCAGTTTTTTGGGTGAGGTTTTTATCGGCGTTTTTCCTCACCTGTAAGACAAATGTCAGGAAAACGTTAAGGCCCAAACGGTCCCCGAAATCATATAGCCGTCATTATCATCATCATCATCCTTCGCCGGTGTGGAAAGCAACGGGAAGCTACTACACTTATAATTCCCTAGTAAAGCTGCAAGCATAGCATGAAAATGCTATTATTGCAGTGAAGGACCTGCCTTCGGGCAGAATTACTATGGATGGATGAATATACAAGTATCAATCATAAGAGACAGCGGAATAACGCTCGCAGTGCTATCTTGTCTAATGTAACAAGATAGCATTTTTATGAGTATATATTACTTTATAACAGTAATGCTTTTATTTCGATGTTTTAATTAAATTTTGGCATTAATTGAATGGAAAACAAATGTTGCCATGAATAAAAAATAAATGCCGGAACTGGGTTTGAACTCGAGACCTCTGACGTTGTACGTTAGTGAGATATACAGTATATACCTTATTGAACACTTGTATTTGAATAAGTCCATTTATTATTCAGAATTTAATTATGTGATTGGAATGTTTGTAGCGACTATAGATTTTGTTCACATCTAGAAAGTAGCCTTACTCTTATGCAGCAATTATTCTAGTAAATGTGTCCTTTTATCTTCTTCTTCTTCCTTCCTTCCAAGTATATTAAATGAATTCACCTCTATAATCAAGAATTAATATTTATAGGTATGACAATTATATTACTTACTTACTTACTCACTGGCACTATCGAACCCGTAGGTTCATGGCCGCGCGGACATAAGCTCTCCATACATCCCTATCCTGAGCTAATGCTTTCCAATCATTCCCTGTATAATCTACTTCCCTCAAATCATAGTTAATGTTGTTCTCCCACCTCATTCTTGGTCTACCAACTGGGCGTTTTCCCTCTGGCTTTCCTACAAGAAGCTTCCATGCACGTCTTTCATTCCCCATACGTGCAACATGTCCTGCCCATCGCAGTCTACGAGACTTAACTGTTCTTATTATATCTGGCTTCCTATAAAGACCATGTAGTTAATTGTTATGTAGTCTTCTCCATTCACCTGTCTGTTCATCTCTCTTTGGTCCAAAAATTTTCCTAAGAACTTTATTCTCAAATACTCGTAATCTCCTTTCCTCCCTTAAAGTAAGAGTCCATGTTTCGCACCCATATAATATAACTGGTAGAATAATAGTTTTATATATTTTCAGCTTAACGTTTTTTGAAAGGAGTTGGGACATCAAAAGTCTCTGCAATGCATAATAGCATGCATTTCCAGAATTGAGCCTATGTTTAATTTCTTTGTGCGTCTCATTCCTATTTGTGATTATTGTTCCTAGGTATTTGAATTCAGCCACTTCCTCAAAATTTCCCTCATTTGTCATTAGCTGTCCATTTCCATTATATACTGAATTTCTACCTGTGACCATATATTTAGTTTTACTGATATTTACTTCCAGTCCTAATTTCTTAGTGTTACTCAATAGTGTGTGCGTGTTGGCCTTTAGTATCTCCTCGCTATCGGCCAATAGTACTACATCATCAGCATAAACTAACAGCTTATTAATACCATTCAGTTGTAAGCCTTCCTCATTCTCTAAAGATTTAATGGCATGCTCTAGTACAAAATTAAATAGTAGAGGAGATAGTGCATCTCCTTGCTTCAACCCATTCTGGATTTCAAAAGTGTCTGAAAACTGTTTGCCTACACGCACCCTACTATTTGAGCCATTTAGACACATTCGTATAAGTCTAACTAACTTTTTAGGAATTCCGAACTCCAGCAGGATACTATATAACTTCTCCCTCTTAATTGAATCATATGCTTTTTTGAAGTCTACATATAGTTGATGTACAGTGCCATTATATTCCCATTTCTTTTCTAAAATCTGTCTTATACTAAAAATCTGATCTGTTGTAGACCTGTTTCTTCTAAATGCACATTGATGATCTCCTAGAATGTCATCAATGTAGGGAGTAAGTCTGCTTACTAATATATTTGTAAGAATTTTGTATGAAGTTGAAAGTAATGAGATGCCCCTGTAGTTGTTGCAATCAGTTTTATCTCCTTTCTTATAAATTGGATAGATAATTGATTCCTTCCATTCATCTGGAAGAGCTTTTTCTTCACCAAAAAAAAATCACTAAGCAAGAAGGTGTATTTGGGCTATCAATTTTTCTCCTCCTGATTTTATGAGTTCTGATGGGATATCAGTCTGAACCTGATGCTTTATACATCTTCAATTTTTCAATTACGCCATTTCAACCTCTTAATGCACTTGGCTCTGCGACTAGCAGTTTCTGCTGTCTGTAAATTAACCTCCTCAATGTCCTGGTTTGTATGTACATTAATTAGATGATTAAAGTAACTGTTCCATCTATTTAATATTACTCCTAGAATCTGCAATATTATCCCCATGATTCATTTCGAATTTATGTTTGTTCTAGCCTGAATACCTTTCTTCTCTATACGAATTCCCTGATATAATTCTCTAATGTTCCTATTTTTTGCATTCATTTCAAGATCATTAATCTTCTCTCTCAAATATTCCCTCTTTTTACTCTTTAGTAACTTAGTGGTTCCCGTCTAATACTACCCAATTGCTCTAAATTTACCTCATTTGGCTCGTGTAACCATTTAATTTTTGCTAGTTTTCTTTTCTTTACAATGTCGGCACATTCCTCATCAAAGCATTCCTTGTTTTGCCTCTTTTTTAAACAACCAATGCTTTCTGATGCTGACAATTTAATAGTATCTCTTATAGCCTCCCATTCTTTATTTATATCAGGTTCTTCTTCGTTTGCCACATTGTCACCTGAAGATTCCAGTACTTCAAATCTATTAGCAATTTTGATTTGGTATTCTTGCCGCATTTCATCATTTCTCAAGTTTTTTAATTCATATTTTACAGAATCATCTTTAGCATTCGTTCCTCTCATAAGCGATAGCCGTTGTCTGATTTTCACTCTGACCAGATGATGATCCGAATTGCAGTCTGTCCCTCTAACTGATCTAACATCAATGATGCTACTGTGCCAGCGTTTATCCACTAATACATGATCTATCTGGTTCCGAGTTTCTCCATCTGGGGACGTCCAGGTGATTTATGGAATATCCTTATGCTAAATGTTGTGCTCTTAACAATGAGATTCTTTGATGTGGCAAATGTGACTAATCTAACCCCGTTGTCGTTACTATCTTCATGAAGACTGAATTTGCCTATTGTTGGTTTGAATATATCTTCCCGCCCCACTTTTGCATTAAAATCTCCTAAGACAATTTTCATATGATATCGTGAAAGGCTATCAAATAAGCATTCTAATTCTTCATAGAACTCATCCTTGATCTTGTCATCTTTATCTTCTGTGGGGGCATGTACATTTACAATTATAAAATCATGTCGTTTACCCTTTAGAATTATGTATGATATCCTATCATTAACAAACTTAATATCTCGGATAGCGGATAGGATCCTCCTTCTGACTAAAAAACCCGTTCCAAATGCAGGTCTTTCTGCACCCCCATAGAATAATGCAAAGGTTCCTGATTCCTGACTACCTTCTCCTGGCCACCTAATTTCCTGTAAAGCGACTATATCCAAGGGCGATTTATCTAGTTCCCGCGTTAATATCTCTAGTGCCCCACTATTGTATAAAGTCCTAACATTCCATGTTCCTAGGAACATGTCCCTGTGTTTGAGCCTTTGGCATGGGTTCCCTGAAGTAGTCCCCGCCCGGAGAACCGAATGGGGGACTATTTGACCTCCGGAAAATTTTACCCCAGATGAACCCATGCCCGCATTTCTTGACGGTTGTATTTTTACGGTGAAAGATCGTCACTCTTTCGCCCAAGGTACTTTTTTGGTCTGGCTTATCACCTTCGACCAGACCATATTATTAACAATAATTCAATGATGACGAGATATTGTACGTGAAGGGACTGTTACGATTCTATAGAACATTTTCCCTCCAGCGTTTCATAGGACGGCTCAGAGAACTTCGTCCTCTTGGTACATAATTATAAACAGCTTTGGGAATGCGAATTGAAATCATTCTTTCAACATGGTGATTCCAATTTAGTTGGTACTGTTTAATATATTCCAAAATTGGCGTAGTCTTCAGTTCTTTTAAGATATCGGTGTTCGTTTTCCGATTTTATCTGGTGTAACCCACTGTTCTGCGCATGAATCTCATTTCACAAGCCGTTATTCTGCTTTCATGTTGTCTTTTTAGTGTCAATGCTTCACTACCATAGACCAAGTGTCCTTTTATATTATATTGATTTATTAGTTAAAACAATTTAAATAAATAATTAATATAATTAATTTCACTTATAACTTTGCCACAAAAATGGGTACCGAATTTATAAAAAAAAACATAATTATGGAAATTATAATTATCACACAACTATTTAATACATTTAGGGGGTGAATCTAATTATCGGAACAGCGGCTAGCGGACAAGCCACTGAATAATCCTCTTCCAACGAAACTTGTTTTGCCACATACTTAACTAGTATATCACGCGTGGTTTACTCAGCGAGAATGTTCCGAAGCTACTGGCGTTTCTGTGGTCACAGTCTAAAAATTTCAAATGTTGTTTTATAGTAACCATATTAGAATGATCACGATTTAGCAGCAGAAGTGAAGATAATTGTGCCGTAAAATTAAGTTGATGCTGTACTTTGCTGGAAGGAGAAGTAAGGTATATATTTCCATCTCTGTTACTCAGTCTGCGGCGTCGAGTGGGAACAGTGTTCTCATAGGATAAATATTTTTTCTGGACATGAAAAACCCTCTAGTTTGAATGAGTGATCTGCTTAGTAAATTATCTTCAATATACACCGTGTCCCATTCAAACCTCCCACAATTTAATTAATCATAACTCTCAAAGTATGCGGAATTATGAAATGAGGTTGGTATCAAAATAATGAGAAACTCAAAGAATTTTTGTTTTCATTGTTGCAGTTAATTCATCTGTCGCATGTTGGACAATAATGACATAAAACAAAATGGCGACTCCTCAGCAACGAGCACAAACTGTTTTCTGATATGTAAAAGACAATGTGTTTGAGACTCCAGTACAAGATCTTCATGATTTACGAACCCGTATCCTTGATACAATTGCAAAAGTGCCATTTGACAAGTTGGAGAGAACGTGGCACGAAATCGAATACAGATTTTATATTGTTCGTGCTACTAACGGTGCACATATAGAGTGTTTTAGTGTGTGGCAATGTTTGGCAATGAAAATTCTTAGAGTTTCTGTTACGTTTAATACCGGCCTCATTTCATAATTCCCATACTTTGTTAGTTACGATTAATTAAAATGTGGGAGGTTAGAATAGGACACCCTGTATATCTACAATGGTGTAACAAGCCAATATTGGGCTTTAGTCTCTATATTGTCAGGAGTTACTAGTTAAAGTTAATTTAATTACTCTTACTTCCATAACTATGTTATGAATGGCATGTGGTCAACATACCGACCCATTGAGACATCTAGTAGACTATTAAGGTATTACTGGGATGTAGAAGGGCGGTAAATTTTTGTTTAGAGGCCTCTTTATTCAGGATTAAGGAACTTTTACGAACCTGAAAATTTTCAGATTCGGGACCCACGGCTTAAAGTTCTTCCCGAAGGACTTGCTCCTTGGATTTTTCCATCCTAATAAAAATCCATCGACACCGGCCGGGATTGAACCCGCGAATCTCGTGAACAGAGGCAAGGAACATAACCACTAGTCCACCGCGCCTGACGTACATATACACTACATAAAAAATAGAATAACACATGTTTAAACCAAAGCCAGAAAATAAACACTGTAACAATTAAATTTTTGATAGTCAGATGTTTTGAGTTCAAGTATTGTTTAAAATCAGATTGAAGATCTTCTGGGTTTTATTAATTTTTCTCTGAACATGTTAGTGAAATTCCAAGAGTTGCTGAAACCAAAGTTAGTTCGTATTGATTTTTTTAAACATGTTTGAAGAATAATCTGTGGTAGGGAATTGTTATTTTTGTGTTCTCTGAAGCAAATACAGAGCAATAATACATTCCAAGAAGATCGTTTGTCATCTTGTTTAACAGAGATTTCATTATCTTTATAGATGTTGGAGATATTGGTATTGTTGTGGAACGTTATTTTCACCTACAATTTGTAATAATATATTTCTGTCTACTTTGTCAAACGCCTGTATGAAGTCAACGAAGGCGATATGAGTTTCTATATTGAATTCCTTGTGCTTTTCTGATAGTAGTGTTAGAGTGAAGAATCCATCTGTACAAGATCTACCCTTTCTGATCCATTCTGTTCTTCTCCAATTATATTTTCATTTTTTTTCAATTTATTCTTAACTATATTAGCATAAATTTTATATCCAGAGTTCAACAGGCTAATTCCACGATAGTTATCTTGGATTTGACGACTTCCTTTTTTGAAGATTGGTATTACAATGGATTTGTTCCAGCTTTGTGGTGGTTCTTGTCCTTCCCATATCATATTAAGGAGAATAAGAAATATGTCAGAAATCTTTTAGGTTGAAAATTTAAATAATTCCTGATTAATGTGATCTTCTCCAGGAGCTTTGTTACTTTTTAATAATTTAACATCAGTTAATTCATCTATAGAAATTTGTTTCAAAGCAGTGTTATTAGAGATCGGTATTTGTAATAAATCATCTTTTTGTGTCCATACATGATGAAAGTAGTTAAGCCAAGATTCTTTAGATATAAATTTTCAATATCCGTTTTCTTTTGAATCCATTATTTAAATAATTTATACCCCCCTTTTATTAATTTTTGATACAAACGGTTTCCCAGCTTTGTCTATGTTTTATGCGAACTTCAATTTTAGCTATGGCACTCTTCCTATGATACTCCATCTTTTTTTGTAGACAAGAATTTTTTGTATGCTTCACGTTTATCATCAATTATTTTTTGATGTTTTCATCCCATGTCCGTAGTCCTTTTTTTCGATTCCATTTAGTTTTGATACCCAGGCTTTCATTTGCTGCTGTGTCAAAATACTTTCTAGAGCAAGCCATTCTTCATCAATAACTTCACAAACCGGTGTTTCTTGAACTAGACGATCTAATGTGCATTTGTATAGCCAGGTAATAGTGGGGTCTCGGAAAAGACTTACTTTATAAGTATGGTCCACGTCTTCAAATTTTATATTATTAATTTTATTTTTATTTTTTCCATCTCGGTGGCATAGGTATTGGACAAACAAGTAAGTAATGGTCTGATTCGATTTCAGGTCCACTGTAAACTCTTGTATCAACAACTCTATACGCTAATTTTTTATTACATATAGCATAGTCGATAATTGATTTGAGGCCCCTGGCTTCCCATGTATATTTTATTACAAAAATTGTAAATCTCAAATTTTCCACTTTGTTTTCTGTTACACATGATTACTTGTTCGTATTGCTAATACTGTACAAGAAAATATTGTTTATTCTAATTTTACAGAAATCTTCAACTTATAATTACAAAAGATCAAACATTAAATTATTTCAATATTCATTCTCGTGTTTTGGTTTAAACATGTGTTCCTCTAATTTTTTGAGTAGTGTATATATATGACATAAGAAATTAAATGCTTGGCCGGGATTTGAATCAAAAACTCTGGATTGAAACTCCAGTGCGCTACCAATCACGCTACCAAGCAAATCCAGTGCATTTATTTTCCTTTATATATTTTTTTAATTACGAGAGGCAATGGGAATCTGATCTCCACTAGTATCTAGTAGCTCCTATAACAAGTAAGCAAATTAAAGACAATATTTTACTTTATAGCAGCTACGCTTCTTTAATTCGATGATACACACGATAAGAAAAATAAATTCTTGGACGGGATTTGAACCCGGACTTCTGGATTGGTCTCCAGTACGCTACCAATTACGCAACCAAGCAAATCTAGTACAAAATTTATTATTGTTTATATATATATATATATATATATATATGGAATGATAAGAAAAATAAATACCTGGACGGGATTCGAACCAGGAAATCTGAGTATGTACCTCAGCGTGTTATCCATTACACCACCAGGCGAATCCAATTCAAACACTTATTCTTCTTATATATGTATTATATTCTCCATTATTACTAGATGTCACGAGAACTCTTCACTGCCATTTGGTAGCTGACTAAAACAAGTATATATATATATATATATATATCCATCCGTAGTAATTCTGCCCGAGGACAGGTCTGTCACTGTAATCATAGCATTTACATGCTATGCTTTGCAGCTTTACTAGGGAGTTATAGGTGTGGTAGCTTCCCGTTGATTTCCACACCGGTATTGGATGATGATGATAATGATAACGATGATGATAATGGCCGGATGGTTTTCGGGGACCGTTGCGCCCTAAGCTTCCTGACATTTGTCTTACAGGTGAGGAAAAACCCCGAAAAAAAACCTCACTCAGGAACCTGTCCCGACCGGGAATCGAACACGGGCCCGCTGCGCGACAAGGCAGGACGCTACCTCGAGAACACAGAGGTATATTCTCTATTATGAGAGGCAGCGGGAATTCGGTCTCCACTGCCACCTAGTAGCTCCTATAACAAGTAAGCAAATTAAAGATAATAGTTTTACTTCATAGCAGTAACGCTTCTTTATTTCGATGTTATAATCATATATATATATATATATATATATACAGTACACTATAGATTAACGTAGAATTTAATGACACAGCGGATGTGTTTGGACGGCCGGTACTTGCTGGAACGAGAGAGATTGTACTAAAATAAACAAAATTAATTCTTTCGCATTCTTTGCATTAAAGAAATTGTTAAGATGAACATGCTCTATCAGAAGTAAGCCTAAATGTCTGCACGCAAAAATGCGACTGAGATAAAGTTTAACTTTAAATACATAACTTTACATGAACCAAGAAACCACAGGTATCTTGTGAACATTTAACAACTTTCCATACTTTCGTGAACTTAACTGATTTTCGTCCTCATAGTTTGTAGTTAATAAAACAGTTCTTTCTTTCTGTTCTTCAAATAGACTAAACTTTTTTAATCTCTTCCGACACAACTATCCGTACATTTTATCGAACAAAAGTATTTTAACGTTTTTATTTAACTAATTAAGTCACTGGCTCTATCGAACCCTTAGGTTCATGGCCGCGCGGACGTAAGTTCTCCATACATCCCTCTCCTGACCTAATATTTTCCAATCATTCCCTGTATAATCTACTTCCCATAAATCATGGTTGATGACATTCTCCCACCTTATTCTTGGTCTACCAAGTGGGAGTTTTCTCTCTAGCTTTCCTACCAGATGCTTCCATGCACCTCTTTCATCCGCCTTAAGTGCCACATGTCCTGTCCATCGCAGTCTACAAGACATAACTGTTCTTAATATATTTGGCTTCCTATACATATCACGAGCTCACTATTATGCAGTTTTCTCCATTCACCTGTCTGTTCACCTCTTTTTGGTCAAAAAATTTTCCTATGAACTTTATTCTCAAATACTTGCAATCTTCCTTCCCCCCTTAAAGTAAGAGTTCGTGTATCGCATCCATATAACTGGTAGAATAATAGTTTTATATGTTTTCAGTGAAACAACCAAGAACAGAAAGGCAGCTGGAATAGACGGAATTAATATGGAATTAATAAAATATGGAGGAATTTTTTTTAACTGAGATTATTACATTTTTTTAATTTATGTGGGAAACAAGCAACAATACCAGAAACCTGGACAACAGCAATAGTACAATATATTTTTAAGAAAGGGGAACGTAACGACTGCAACAACTACAGAGGAATAAGCATTTTAACCTCAGGCTATAAAATATACTCAAGAATCTTAACATTTAGGTTAAAACAAATAGCAGAGGTAATGTTAACAGAAGAACAAAGTGGATTCAGACCAGGGCGTTCATGTATGGATAATATATTTACGATAAAAGAATGTATAAACAAAAGAAGAGAATAGGCCTATAACAAGGAAACACGCATGGCTTTTATTGATTTTGTCAAGGCATTTGATAAAGTAGACAGAGGAAAACTCTGGACAATTTTAAAAGAAAAAGGAATTCCGAAACACTTAATAGCAGCTATAAAGAGTTTATACTGGAACACAAATTTTGTTATAAAAACTAGAAATGAAGTAAGTAAAAATAAAATTCATACTAATCAAAAGAGTTAAACAAGGATGCAGTATCTCTCCAGTTTTGTTTAACCTATACATCAATGATATAATAAAAAAATGGAACGAAGAAACAAATAAAAGGAATAAAATTAGATAAAACACACTACTTGAAAACATTATTATATGCTGATAACCCGGTAATAATAGCAAATACGGAAGATGAGCTTCAAAGGAATATTTTTAAATTACATAATATATGTGAACAATATAATCTCAAAATATCCATAGAAAAAACTAAGGTAATGACATTCCAAGGGAAAAATCAAATCAGATCCAAAATAGTAATAGGAAA
This sequence comes from Diploptera punctata, assembly GCA_030220185.1. Taxonomy (NCBI): domain Eukaryota; kingdom Metazoa; phylum Arthropoda; class Insecta; order Blattodea; family Blaberidae; genus Diploptera; species Diploptera punctata. The sequence continues at coordinate 1,738,739 of JASPKZ010007267.1, forward strand.
TAAAATCATAGAACAGGTGAACCATCTCAATTATTTAGGATGTGACATTTCATTTAATTATGATAATGATATAACTAATAAAATAGCAAAATTCCACGGAATATGTGGTACGATAAAACGATCACTAAATAATATAACACCAAGAGAGACACAATTGAAATTTTATAAAACATTGGTAGCACCGGTACTGCTCTATGGATCAGAAGTCTGGATACATAAAAAACAAGATCTAAGTAGGATAACGGCGGCAGAAATGATTTTTTTTAGATATATTAAAGGGTGCACTAAGGAAGACAGAATCAAGAACACAGAAATAAGACAGGAACTTGAAATATTTGCAATAACTGATAAAATAGATACATATAGACAAAAATGGAAGCAACACATAGACAGAATGAATGAAGATAGATATCCAAAACAAATAACAAAATACAAACCTAAAGGCACCCGAGATGTGGGCAGACCTAGAAATAGATGGGCTGAAGTCGGAACGGGTCAACAGACCTAATCCATGAATGCAGATGATGATGATATGTTTTCAGTTTAACGTTTTTTGAAAGGAGTTGGGACGACAAGAGTCCCTGTAATGCATAATAGCATGCATATCCAAAATTGAGAACATGTTTTATTTCTTTGTGCATTTCATTCCTAATTGTGATTATTATTCCTAGGTATTTGAATTCAGCCACTTCCTCAAAATTTCCCTCATTTGTCACTAGCTGTCGATTTCCATTATATAATGTATTTCAATATGTGGCCTTATATTTAGTTTTATTGGTATTTACTTCCAGTCCCAATTTCTTAGTGTTATTTAACAGAATAAGTTTGTTGGCCCTTAGTGTCTCTCGTTATCGCTCAATAATACCACATCATCAGCATAAACTAACAGCCTATTAATACATGGACAATTTTTATTTTATTTGATTTTGATATAGTTTTATTTGAAAGTTTTATATGGTATATATTTAATTGTGCAATAGGCCTACATGCATTATAAGTCCTTGGTGCTTGAAATTCTTTTGGAATAATCTAGAACTAAATGTACTAATTTTCCCACTGGTTCTTGTAACTTTCGCGGGAAATCTTTGTATACGAATCAAGTTCCTTTGAATGCTAAAATGGACGTTTCTTCTCAACGTTCTATATCCGTTGCATCAGTGTTGCAATCTCAGACGCGGACTAGAGTTCATGGAGTTAACATCACGTCCCGTCTCCACAGCAAATGCGTTACAAAGAATATTAGTAAAGTTGCAGTGAAGTTATTGAATATAAATGTGAAGTGCAAATGTTAAGTGATTTTAAATGTTAAACACAAATATGCGAGAGTTAATTTGACTAGTGTATTCTTTCAGCATAAGAATATTCATAAATACACCTGGATGTCCCCAGATGGAGAAACTCGGAACCAGATAGATCATGTATTAGTGGATAAACGCTGGCACAGTAGCATCATTGATATTAGATCAGTTAGAGGGACAGACTGCAATTCAGATCATCATCTGGTCAAGGTGAAAATCAGACAACGGCTATCGCTTATGAGAGGAACAAACGCTAAAGATGATTCTGTAAAATATGAATTAAAAAACTTGAAAAATGATGAAATGCGGCAAGAATACCAAATCAAAATTGCTAATAGATTTGAAGTACTGGAATCTTCCGATGACAATGTGGCAAACGAAGAAGAAACTGATATAAATAAAGAATGGGAGGCTATAAGAGATACTATTAAATTGTCAGCATCAGAAAGCATTGGTTGTTTAAAAAAGAGGCAAAACAAGAAATGGTTTGATGAGGAATGTGCCGACATTGTAAAGAAAAGAAATCTAGCAAAAATGAAATGGTTACACGAGCCAAATGAGGTAAATTTAGAGCAATTGGGTGGTGTTAAACGGGAAACCACCAAGTTACTAAAGAGTAAGAAGAGGGAATATTTGAGAGAGAAGATTAATGATCTTGAAATGAATGCAAAAAATAGGAACATTAGAGAATTATATCAGGGAATTAGTATAGAGAAGAAAGGGTTTCAGGCTACAACAAACATAATTCGGAATGAAAATGGGGATATGATTGCAGATTCCAAGAGTATATTAAATAGATGGAAAAGTTATTTTAATCAGCTATTAAATGTACATACAGAACAGGACATTGAGGAGGATAAGTTACAGACAGCAGAAATGCTAGTCGCAGAGCCAAGTGCATTAGAGGTTCAAATGGCAATTGAAAAATTGAAGATGTATAAAGCATCAGGTTCAGATGAGATCCCAGCAGAACTGATAAAATCAGGGGGAGAAAAATTGATGGACAAGATACGCTGGTTGCTTAGTATGATTTGGGAAAAAGAAGCTCTTCCAGATGAATGGAAGGAATCAATTATCGTTCCTTTTTATAAGAAAGGAGATAAAACTGATTGCAACAACTATAGGGGCATCTCATTACTTTCAACTTCGTACAAAATTCTAACAAATATATTAGTAAGCAGACTTACTCCCTATATTGATGACATTCTAGGAGATCATCAATGTACATTTAGAAGAAACAGGTCTACAACAGATCAGATTTTTAGTATAAGACAGATTTTAGAAAAGAAATGGGAATATAATGGTACTGTACATCAACTATATGTAGACTTCAAAAAAGCATATGATTCAATTAAGAGGGAGAAGTTATATAGTATCCTGCTGGAGTTCGGAATTCCTAAAAAGTTAGTTAGACTTATACGAATGTGTCTAAATGGCTCAACGAGTAGGGTGCGTGTAGGCAAACAGTTTTCAGACACTTTTGAAATCCAGAATGGGTTGAAGCAAGGAGATGCACTATCTCCTCTACTATTTATTTTTGTACTAGAGCATGCCATTAAATCTTTAGAGAATGAGGAAGGCTTACAACTGAATGGTATTAATAAGCTGTTAGTTTATGCTGATGATGTAGTACTACTTGCCGATAGCGAGGAGATACTAAAGGCCAACACGCACACACTATTGAGTAACACTAAGAAATTAGGACTGGAAGTAAATATCAGTAAAACTAAATATATGGTCACACGTAGAAATACATTATATAATGGAAATGGACAGCTAATGACAAATGAGGGAATTTTGAGGAATTGGCTGAATTCAAATACCTAGGAACAATAATCACAAATAGGAATGAGATGCACAAAGAAATTAAACATAGGCTCAATTCTGTAAATGCATGCTATTATGCATTGCAGAGACTTTTGATGTCCCAACTCCTTTCAAAAAACGTTAAGCTGAAAATATATAAAACTATTATTCTACCAGTTATATTATATGGGTGCGAAACATGGACTCTTACTTTAAGGGAGGAAAGGAGATTACGAGTATTTGAGAATAAAGTTCTTAGGAAAATTTTTGGACCAGAGAGAGATGAACAGTCAGGTGAATGGAGAAGACTACATAACAATGAACTACATGGTCTTTATAGGAAGCCAGATATAATAAGAACAGTTAAGTCCCGTAGACTGCGATGGGCAGGACATGTTGCGCGTATGGGGAATGAAAGACGTGCATGGAAACTTCTTGTAGGAAAGCCAGAAGGAAAACGCCCAGTTGGTAGACCAAGAATGAGGTGGGAGAACAGCATTAACTATGATTTGAGGGAAGTAGATTATACAGGGAATGATTGGAAAGCATTAGCTCAGGATAGGGATGTATGGAGAGCGTATGTCCGTGCGGGCATGAACCTACGGGTTCGGTAGTGCCAGTGAGTAAGTAAGTAAGTGTATTCTTTTATAAGTGAATCCTAGTAATACAGTTCATTTTCTTTGTGGCCTTTCAACGGAATTTATGAACATAAATTCTGCCACACGAACATTTTGATTGATTTGTAGACCTTCTTCATTCTCCAAAGATTTTATGGCATGCTCTAATACAAAATTGAATACTAGAGTGGATGGTGCATCTCCTTGCTTTAAGTCATTGTGAATTTCAAAAGTATCCGAAAAGTGTTTGCCTATAAGCACCGTACTCTTTGTGCCATTTAGAAACATTCATATAAGTCTAACATTTTAGAAATTCCTCAAAAACATCATAGACATAACAAATAAAAGAACGAGAAAAATAAATCGATTAATATTTAAATCTCCATGTATATAATCATCCCCACTGAAATTCTTTACTCCACTGAAATTCTAAATTACTTCTGGAAATAAATTATTTTGTTAGTACTATTTCCTTTCAATGTACATTTTGAAAGAGTTGTCTATAATGCTTCAGTGAGCTAAATAATATGAGTTCTGCTGTATGATCTAGGTGTAGGTGGACAATTCGAACCCGTTTTGTAGCCGCGCACGGTGTAATTATTTTATTGAGTTGGTGGTTTCTTAACAACATTTCAAAAACATACCAAACATAAAAAAAGATTAAGCATTGTTATATTTCGATATCCAACAACGACCTGTGTGTTTCCAAACATTAGCACTTCTTGGAAAAAAAAAAAGTTTTTTTTTCGACCTCGCACAACTTACTAACTACTGCCGGCGTTGTTTCGAACCACTCTGTATATATCAATAATTTTAAAATTCATGACGAAACACCGTTGAGGTCACTCGTAAAATTTAAAATATAAAAATAGATATCTGAGATCTCAGTCTTCCTCAAGTTTGGATGCAAGATGTGGAGTACTTTCGGAGCCTATGCTCCATCATCAGCTTGTGAATTGGTGCTAGTTGTGTGCCGTGATGACAAAAATTTACTTCCGTCGACGTACTGTGACGTACTTTGTTATCCTCTGTGGGTATTAAAGACTCTGTTCTGTGTCCTATTCCACCGACTTACGTCATCGGTGCGGTTTGGTGTGCGTCGATGTTTACGTCCGAGACGCGAAGATATGTACTGTTAACAGGCGGAGTAAAGCTTTGGTTCCTGGAAGATCCCCTGCCTGAGGACTGTTCCGTTTTCTTTTCGTCAAGAAAACGTATTTACTTGGAATGAATGAAGACTTTGAGTATGATAGTGAAGAGAATGTAATAAATTATTATGTTGTATACTTTGTTCAATTAACGATTGTTATTGTATATTTATTATGTTTATATTCGGTCCCCGAAATCATATGGCCATCATCATCATCATTCTTATCATTATCATCATCGCCACCATCATCCTTCACCGGTGTAGAAAGCAACAGGAAGCTACACACCTACGTACAAATCCCTAGTAAAGCTACAAGCATAGCATGAAAATGCTATGATTGCAGTGAAGGACCTGCCGTCGGGCAGAATTACTATGGATGGATGGATGTTTATATTCAAGTTCGACAGCTAATTGCATTGTTTGATTTTTTCATGCAATCCTTAATTACATTGGTTTTTACACGCTTTATATTAGCTTGACCTGTATCTATCTATGTAACGGAATCTTTCAAAGCGGTTTTCACCCACTTAAAATCATTGGATCGACTTGAAACTTTGTATACTTGTAAAAGACCCGTGACAATACAATAATTTTATATTTTGTTTCTAAAATCATGGCCAGAATCATCAGAACATAAAAAAAAAGTGTCTTTGTATCTATGTAACGGAATCTTTGAACACGATTTTCACCCACTTAAAAACATTGGATCGACTTGAAACTTTGTATACGTATAAAGGACCCGTGACAATACAATAATATCATACTTATTTTCTAAAATCCTGGCCAGAATCATCAGAAAAAAAAATAATAAAATTGGTATAATAGGTTGCGGACTTATCGACTTTTCAGTCAATCGTTGTAACAGCTCAGATGGTAGAGCGGTGGACTGTAATGCTATATAATTTCAGTAATCCGTAGGTCGCTGGTTCAAATCCGGCTGGGAGTTTTTTTGTTAGAAGATTATTACTTTTAGCTCATACTACAATAGTAGCCTATCGAATTTAAAGATATTTACATTTTTATCTTATTCAGTAAAATATTAAAACTAAAAAATAAATAATAGTTTTAAAAAAACTAAAAAAAACACGCTTCATTAGAAAACCGAACTAAAAAATTGAAAAATAATTTTAATCTCCAACACGCTTGGGATAAATAATTTTACCATCAAAAGCGTGGGGTGCTTTTTATGATTTTTACATTTACTTCTTAGAGGCTTTACTTTTACCAATATCTGTTTATTATCAGATGTATTAATTGGTAAACAGCACCCCACGCTTTTGATGGTAAAATTATTTATCCCAAGCGTGTTGGAAAATAAAATTATTTTTCATTTTTTAGTTCGGTTTTCTAATAAAGCGTGTTGTTTTAGTTTTTTAAACTATTGATTATTAGTTAACATCTTGATGTCTGATTATTACGAATTATATAGCTGTCTCGTAGTAAACTTGAACCTGAGATTTCAGTGCTATAGAGCACGTTCCCGATCCTGTCATGATCAGTCGCTAATATTAAAAGATAAAGAAACGATAGATTAGCTGTATTATAAAAGCATTGATGTTTATAGTTATCCTACGAGTGGTATGTTTAAAGAAAGATGAAATTGTCTGTAAACCAGGGCCCAGCTACAGACTCTGCTTATTAAGAGCTCGTATGAGTCAGGTTTCAGAAAAGAGAGGAATAGTCCACGTATGTTCAATTGTTCGTGAGAATCTTATACAGAGGGTTGCCATCATTGGGTGTGATTTCATTAAGCAGCGAACAGATCGAGATATTAAAAGAAACCAGAAACACTCATCTGCTTAATGAAAATATACCCTATGACGTCAACCCTCTATACAAGATTCTCACAAAAAACTAGTACCATACACTGATGATGGAGCATAGGCTCCGAAAGTACTCCATATTTTACTTCCAAAGTTGAGGAATACTGAGATCGCAGGTATCTATTTTCATATTTTAAATTTTACTCTGTATTTAATACAAGTTAATGAATTAATTTTATTAAATAATCCATGTACGTAGTTGATGCAAACAAAATGTACTTTAGATGATTCTGCCAGGTTTGTTTTTAACTATTAGAGTACATTATTAATTATAGAGTATTAATTAATTTGAAAAATTCTATTCCATTCCATTAATGCATTTTAACCTCTCGCGTTATAGGTATTTTTTTCTCGCCACACTTAGTGGTACGGCCTTTCGGGAGAGTGATTCTAATCTGTGGATCACACACATATTTTTTACACCACACAAGGATATGAAGGGCCTCTCCGAATGAGTGATCAGGGTCTCCTCCGAGACAACACAACATTAAGGTGAAACTGATCATTCGCACGCACATTGATACTACATTTGGCTAATATAATGATCATGGTCCACCGCTGTGGTCTCGAGGTAGCGTGCTGCCTTGTCACGCAGCGGGCCCTGGTTCGATTCACGGTCGGGACAGACTCCTGGGTGAGGCTTTTTCGGGGATTTTCCTCACCTATAAGACAACCGTCAGGAAACTTAGAGCCCAACATTCCCGAAAATCGTCCGGCCATCATCATCATTATCATCCTTCATCGGTGTGGAAAGCAACGGGAAGCTACCACACTTATAATTCCCTAGTAAAGCTCCAAAGCACTAGCATGAACATGCTATGATTGCAGTGAAAGACCTGCCCTCGGCAGAATTGCTATGGATTGAGTGATAATGATGATTACATTGGCTTTATAATATTCACGGACCTTATGGGCTATAAAATTTCCTGATATTTGTCTTAAAGGTGAGGAACAACAACCTGTCCCAAACGAGGATTGAACCCGGGCCCGCTGCGTACGAGACAGCGACGCTACTCCAAGACAAAAGCGGAGGACAATATTGAAAATAATATTAAAATATGCATACTAGAGTTAACTAAATACAGGGTGGACCGCTCGAATGGACTTAATTTCAATTGCTTGTTACTGGCAAACGGTTGAAGATAGAAACTTAAAACAACGTTCATAGTACAGAAAAACTCACCAAGTTTCGAATCCTGTCGGTAGATGGCACAAAGATACGTTTCTCGTTCTTAGATTTAATTGTTTGTGAAAATGGCGACTCCGCAGATGAAAGCGCAAGCTGTTTTGTGGTATGCGGAGTTTAAATCAATCATTAGAGTTCAAAGGGAGTTCCGGCGTGTGTTTAACCGTGATGCTCCAACTGCTAGAAGCATAAAGAAGTGGCGTGATACATTATTAGCTACAGGATCTGTGTTGAAGAAGCATGGTGGTGGTCGCAGAGCATCCGATGAAATGGTAGCAAATGTTCAAGCCGCATTTGAGCGAAGCCCCCGGAAGTCATTAAGAAGAGCTTCGCGGGAACTTCAAATACCAAAATCGACATTACAACGGATTGTCCACAAACGCCTCAAACTGCACGCATATAAAGTGCAGTTAGTGCAACGTCTGGAGCCGAATGACATGCCGAAACGAGTGGAATTCTCCAATACGATGCTGGACCGTCTCGGCGCTGATCCTGACTTCATGACCAAGATTTTCTTCTCGGACGAAGCCACTTTCCATTTGTCAGGCAAGGTAAACCGGCATAATGTGCGGATCTGGGGATCGGAGAATCCTCACGCCATTCAAGAGCATGTTCGTGATAGTCCGAAGATGAATGTTTGGTGCAGTTTGTCACATAATAAGGTCATTGGACCGTTTTTCTTCGCCGAGAAAACTGTTCGTGGTACCACATATCTTGACATGCTGGAGCAGTTCTTCTTTCCACAAATTGAACAACTGCAGCCTAACATCGTTTTCCAGCAAGATGGTGCTCCTCCCCACTGGTCCAATGAAGTTCGTACGACTTTGGACAACATTTTCCCTGGCCGTTGGATTGGTAGGGGAGGACCAATCGCGTGGCCCCCGAGATCTCCCGATTTAACACCACTGGATTTCTTTCTCTGGGGCTATGTCAAAGATAAAGTTTACACCACCCCAGTCAAAGACCTTCGTGATCTTCGTGAGCGCATCATAGAGGCTATTGAGAACATTCCAGAAGACATACTCCAACGTACTTGGCAAGAAATTGTTCATCGCTTTGATATCGTCACAGTGACTGCTGGGGCTCATATAGAGATGTGGTGATCTGGATATCAAAACTTGGTGAGTTGTTCTGTAATATGAACGTTGTTTTAAGTTTCTATCTTCAACCGTTTGCCAGTAACAAGCAATTGAAATTAGGTCCATTCGAGCGGTCCACCCTGTACTTATTCAAGTTGTTAACTGTATTTGTGCGTTTCACAAGCATTCGTAGGGACATGTGTAACTAATTAACTCGGTTAAGTATCTCCGTCAAACGAGCACCCTTCCCCCATGCCATATACAGGGTGTTTCTAAATTACACCGACAAACTTTGGGAGCAGATAGTTAACCTTCCTTCAAGCATATTTTGTTAAGGAACCTATACGCTGTAATGTTTCGTTTTAGTGGGAGAGGGATCTTAGAAAAAGGGATGGGAGGAAGTTGGTATATGCAAATAGCTAGTCATTGTTTGTGTTAATCCAAATACTTAACAGACAAGCAGAAACAAAAACGTACTTAATTAAAAAAAATAAATAAATAAACACTCTCCCCAGTGTTGTATTTGTAGGGATGGATCCAGTATATTATCTCATCACAAGTGCTGGAACACACGTCCATTGACATCCAGATAAACAGTACATCAATGTGCCATACTTTGTCGTATTCTTCCAAAGATGCCAGGAGTATCCATTATTTCAGCTGCTGCGTTGACAATACGTGCTACATGATCCTCTTCAGAGTCAATATCGGTATCATAAACCATTAACTTCAAGTATCCCCATAAAAAGAAATCTAGGCAGATCAGGTCAGGCGAGCGTGCCGGCCTGGCAGTGGGCCAACTCCTACCTATCCAACAGATCGTGCCAATGGATGTAAAAATCTTGCTGTAGTAAGTTTCGAATGCTACTGAGCTCCGGAAGTAAACAAGCCAAGCGATAGTGGTAATGACAAACCCCTCTTAGACTGAACGGAGTGCTTATCTGTTCCCTTCAATTCCTACCTGAACGATCTCTCTAGCATTGAACGAAGCGTTTCAGCTCATATTTTCATTAACAATATGTACATCAATGAAGGTTACCTATCTGATCCCAAACTTTGTCGGTCTAATTTAGAAACACCCTGTAGATATGTATGTGCTTATACTTGGTACACAAATTGAAATACATTTATATTTGTTTAAAGAAATGGATTCAAAAGGAAAAATTTCACTCAGAAACTGACGACAATAACTGTGTCATAACAATGTTAATCTGCATATATTTAGGAACGCAACATTGTTAACGATGCACAGTAACAGAATACTGTTATTCGCAGGTGGTGTTGGATGATTACGTTAAAGTAAGCTGTTTTGATCAAACACCATGAGCAAAGCTAAAGTGTTACATTCAATCGACGACTTCGTGCTAAAAAAACATTTTACGTTGCTCTGAAATTGAACCATATTTTTAAATTGCCTTTTCGATAGTATTATGCTACAAAATGCAATATATTTGTATATTCAATTGTAGTTACGCTAAGTATACTTGCATGAAATAGACTAACTGTACGTCTATTCATAATCCTTCAAGTCGAAATTAACTTTAAGGCATGAATATTTATGTAGGATGTAACAAAAATAGTGGCAACACTGCTGTAGAAGGGAAACCAGTCGGAGTCAATTGTTATAACTTCTGTCACTTGTTAATATATGTCCAATCTATCTTACAGTAAATGGATTCGTCCGTACGTTTCAAAGCTCATACGCTTTGGAGAAAGGAATTTAGTCTCTTCTGAGTTTCCGCTCTAAAGTGTTGTGTTTTGACATGTTTACAAAGCAGTAACAGCGATCTTGGTTGAAAATTCAATGAGATCATGAAAATTCAGAGATCTTACATTCACCAGATGCACATTGATACGCCCGACATACTCGATTAAATGTTTACTCTATTTCTTACTTATTAGGCTTGGTTGTCCATAGCTTGCTTATTAAACATTTACTTATTGTATTTTTGACATAAAATCTCTTTAAAATCACACCGGAACATGCTGTTACAATGAATACTAATACAATTCATAACAAATTCCGTTGAGGTGAATAGTCATAGGATAAAAAATTAAAATATATACCTGTTGGCAGATTCCGTCGTCCTCAACTGTGTTAGAACAGGACAAGTAGAAATTTTAACACAAGATATAAGGAGCACCTCAAATATTTTATGTACGTCAAACATATCGTTAACGTTGGTCACTGAATGGTCACAATAGAAAATACTCTAACGATAGTTCACAAAGAAAAAATTCCAGCAAAGATAAATATATTTGAAATCCTTGAAATTATAAAGAAATAAACAACACCTTACTACTCAATGAGAACACATCCCAGTCGTACAACTCATTATACGAGATCTTCAAAAAGAGTCAGTTGCTACTAACGACACTCCAAGTTTACAACGTCGTGAACAAGAACTAGTAGCAGACACTCATCCTGCTGATGATGGAAGTTAATTTCCGAAGGGCCTCCAGATAGCATCTTAAATATAATATTTTAACATAGTTGAGGACGACGGCACCTGCCAACACGTATATATTTTAATTTTCTATCTTAATACTGTTACAAGAACAAAAATTTGTACCGCAACGTAAAAGCCTATATAGTCTTGCCTTAATACTCCCTAACTATTAGTCTCAGAGACAAAGCCGGTGTCTTTTTGCATATCTGGTCAGCTCGTCGATACGATCTTCAGTTTGCGTGGCGGGCGAGTGGATTAGCGGGGAGGGAGCACGGCGCTGATTGGCCAAAATCGGCGCACTCGCTCCTTTCTATTCCGTGTAACTCACGACTTAGTCATGGTAGCGCGCAGATTCGTGTGTTTGTGAATTGAATTTGTAGAGATCGAACGAGTTAAATAACAATAGGTGTATCTTGAACGATACTTATATAAAAACTAAAGGAAGCCAGTAAAAACAAATTAAAAATATATACGTTGACCTCAGTCTGCGCAAGAGACAGCCGAAAATATATATTACATATTTCCCAGGCAAGACGAAGATATGGGACATCCACAGTAACTCAAGTCCGATGATTAACAATCGAGACTGTTTCAGGAGCATCGCAAAGCTGACAGGGCGCGTTAAGTCGCGATCACCTTTACCGCTGATATATCCTAACAAATAGACATCATCATCATCATCCTGCCAGGTATTAGTACTAGAAGAACTGTTACGGCCTGAGAAAGCGGTTTTCGTGCCATCTTTTCATAGGTCGACCAAGCGACCGTTTCCCATTTGGACAGTAGTTCATTATTGCCTTGGGGATCCTGGATCTTGCACAATAGACATAACGAGTGAAAATGACACCCATACATCTATTGAAGACTCTCCTATCTGATGGATACCAACGTCTGTCGAAATGAATGTGATGTACAAACATTAGCGTGCAGCGAACGATCTCTTCAGAACGGTATTCGAAAAAAAATTGTTACGCAAATCAATGTTTCGTTTTCATTTCAATCGAATTCACTGAAGGCGACTGGCTGGCACAGATGTTTCACGTTAAACCAAAGGCCGTGAACTCCGCCATAGCTCCACCTGATTCTGTTTGCCTACATAACATCACTGGCACTTATGCAGTGGGCCCGGGTTTGATTTAATTTTCATGGTTCAGGTATTTCAGCGCTTTCTTCAACTGTAAAATAATATCAGAAAAATCGAGCTACAACTTTTGTGTAAATCACCGGTCTTAGAATTGTAAACAAATTTATGAATAAGAAAATGTACATCCAGTACGTCTTCCTCCGAGGAGTGATTCTGGAAATAAACAGGATGAAAATCCTACAAATTAAGTTTAAGAAGAAGAAGATGTATAAGAAAATAATGTTAGATAAGAGGAAAGTCTAGTTTACAAGAGAGCCCTTTCATTACAGTATATCATTTTCTAGGAGTTAGGTCCACCCTATGACAAAAGGTAAGTGTCACACCTAAGATACAAAAATATAAGTCGAACGAGAGAGAATTTAGCCTATTACAAACAGCAATTACAACAAACAAAAATTGCGTTTCATCTACAGTAGATATAAAAATGAATGTATGTTTGTTTGTTTGTTCGTATTTTATGCGCTTCCATACCGTTCATCAGATTGTGATGGGACTTTTTTGCAAAATGTTCAGGAGATTCCCGGGATTAACATAGGCTATAACAGAATTGTAATACCCAACTCCTACACCCTACCAAATCCATTTTAGTGAAAAACGTGAAAAAATTCCCCTTTTGACGCTTAAATGGCTTACGCTGCCTAAACCGTAACAAATACACCAAATTAATGTAAACAGAATTGAATATCTTAGAAACCTATACAAAAAAGTCCGCGGCACCATATGCTTATCTTTTACGGATAACTCACAATAACCATTTTTGTCTCTCATTGATTCCAAGAAGATCGGGATAAATACATTCTCGGGCAAGCGTAGCAGCGCAGTGCGGGTATTCTTTTACGGATAACTCACAATAACGAATTTTCGGCATTGGATATCTAAAATAATTACGATATAAATGTATAATTATTTTTCTTTTTACTTATTCAACTAAAGATAGAAACACATTTAATTTATTTAGACGTAGCAGCGCACGCCGGGTATTAGCTAGTCTATTATAATTAAACCGACGGTATATAACAACAAATAAAATATATACTAAATGATTAAATTTTCGGTACATTACTCTTATACATTCGTATCCGCTTGCTGTCTCACGGCCTAAAATAAAATAAAATAGATTAAAAGTCTTGGAAAGAAATACAACCCTTTATTTAACACAGGAAAAGAAAAATTAGGTGACAATTAAACACGAATATTCCTGAATGTGAATCCCCTAAGTTATCATGGAGCACTCTCTCTGGGTAAGTTAAGACAAGTCTTGTATATTTTCAGTATTTCAAAGGTGAACAATTGAAATTCAGATGCTATTTCAGAGGATGTATCTTTGATATATCTGGCAGGTATAGAAAATGGTTTCCCTCACAGTGAACCGTTTGCTTTGATTCATAAAGTCTAAATTTAAGATACATCCTTCAAGCTCAACGTAATATCCCTCCTTCAAACTCATTCATAATTCATCGACACTTCTGCTATCTGCTGTCCATGCATTCAAAGAGCGCAGTGCTTATAATTCTCACTGATACTGCTTCACTATTTTCTTCTGGAATATTATACCGCCCTTTTACACTTCATCTTCTATTCATTACAATTTTGCAGATAAAAAGAATGAGACATCGTTCTTTAAATTAGGCTTAAAAGAAGCGTAATAAAGCAACTCTCCTACCACCAAATGGAACATGGCTTCAATTCTATTTTTGATGATAAGCATTACTTTTTTGAATGCATTATGTATTTGCTCTTTATGAGGGTTGTGATAGTGGAGACAGCCGTAAGCCACAGGATCTACCTCAAGTCCCGTGTAATATTCAACAGAGGGGTTAGAGTAAAGTAATGGTGCTTCGAGGTGAAAGTTATTAGCTTGATGGCTCACTACTTGCGGGAAATAGAAGGTGGGTTGGTTCCTTTATCACTAAACCCTATTCTAGGTCTCTTGTATTTTACATATAAAGCTAATAAAAAACTTGCTACAAGAGACGAAATTAAAGAAAACTGCTACAAAAATTAACATACTAGGAAATGAACGAGTCACCGCTATGGTCTTGTGGTAACATCTTTGCCTCAGACGCAATCGTCCAGTGTTCGATTCCCGGTCGGGACAAGTTTGTTGGGTGAGGTATTTTCGTGATTTGCCTCCCCAGTAAGTTAATGACAGGGGGGTTTAAAGACCCAAATTGTTTTCGAACACCATTTAGCCATAATATTGGACTTGTTTAGTATGCATGTATGAGTGATCAGTATGTCTTGTCTTAAATATTCGAGTCGTTTTATAGATGACCCTGATATTATTCATCTGAGGAGGATCTACATATCGTTTTATGATAAAAGATATACATATGCGATCCTTATTTAAAATCTTCTCACGAAAATATTTGTGAGCATGGGCTCACAAAAGTAGCTATAAAAGAGAGGTTAAACTAAAGAATAGAAATGAAGGTATCATCATTAAGACAAAAATATGTTATTTATAAAAGAGTAGTATTCTAATAAATCCTTCACGTAATCGAAATAAAATGTTTATTCAATTACCAATCAATTTTTCGGCCTAAATACTGAGCATATTTATAAAACTAATTCAGATATATATATATATATATATATATATATATATATATATATATATATATATATATATATATTGTATGTATAATGATGACGTTATATCAAAAGAAAAGAACAGTTGTTTACTTTTATAAGAGAAGAGAGAACAACTGAATGAATCTAAATACTTTATGAACGATAAATTATAACATTCTTTAGTATCTCCAATTAACTGTATAACTCTCATTATGTGCTTGTTATAGAACTTACTGGTTTAATTGTATCAGTTCTATAAAAATACAAAATGTGATGAAATGGGTTCTGCTAGATAAACTCAAACCAAACATGTTTCTTGACGACTGATATAAACAAATAAAATCTCTCGCACAGATTGGTCGACCTGCAGTTTTGACACAAGATTTGTAATATGAGCCTCAAATTCTGTTGTTGGTAATTTTTTATTTTTTTTATTTTCATATCATCGAATGGAAAATCAAAGAATACCTAAACAAATGTTAAGCTATTAACCTGCAGGAAGAAGAAGACCAGGACGTACACTCAAAAGTCTTTTGGGTGGTGTTTCTATTGAGGTCGAAATAGGTAACAAAATGGCCTAATTTCGTGAATGTATCATTATGATGATTTTCATATCATCTATAATAAAATTTAAATCCATGACCATAGATTCCAGAAACAAATTTCGAACCATTACAATATTTTTGTAACTATCGGTATTGTTTTTCATTTCTATAGTTGTCATGAAATCATCAAACATTTGTTTTCATGATTCTGATTTTGATTTTTGTTCTTTGTTTTCTTTTACTCAATTAATTTCACAATACACAGATTTTATACAATAATATGGAATATATATTTTTTCCGCAGCTTGATCCGTCTTCCTTTTACTCTGACCGGCGGCTAGGTTTTATAGCACTGTATATTTTTTTCTGATGAGAGGGAACTGGTCTACCGCATAAACCCCCAACCTGGAGGACTAGGTTTTTTTTCAGGTGTCCATCCTTAGAAGAGTTGCTTTCACCACAGCTAAGAGCCTGATCTACTCTTAATAAGGAAGAATTTGTCAGAAAAGATACAATGAAATGATCCCCTAGGGTTCGAATACCCTAATACCATCGGAGTCGAAAACAAACAAGTGTTCAGTCCAGAGAGACTGGATAGGAAAGATAAAAAAGAGATCGATATGGAAGTGGAAGTAATACCATATCGGTCAATATCTCATCATGCTGACCAGTGCGATTGGTGAGTAGCCCATCCCGTCCGTTCACAACACAAGTTATATAGGCTATATGGTTACTTACAGCTGCACCACGAGAATATGGGTTTGGACACTAGGAAGATGTACAGGTCGGTTCCTCTAAGTCTTAGAATTTAAAGCAATTCGAGGTTCTCCTCCCTCTTAGCATCTTCCCTTTTACATGACTAGAAAATTAATACAAGAATATAATGAATGGGGATTAATTTTGAACATGAAGAAAACAAAACATTTATCAATTCGTGAACCAGAACAACATTTAATTTTGTAGACTGCAGAAAGAATAAAACGTATTTAGGAATTAAAATAACTAAAAGTGGAAGTTATGAAGAGGAAATAAGAAATAGACATAGGAAAGGAAAATTTCCCATTGTTTGCCTCAATGGAATATTGTGGGATAAAAATATAAGTAATAAAATACAATTAATATATATCATAACAAATGTTAAAATCTTCATTACTTGTGGAGGAGAACTTTGGCCATTAACAACAAAACTTAATTAGTATCTTTTGGCAAATGAAATGGATTTTATACGAAGGGCAGCAATAATTTCAAGAAGACAAAAAAAATAGAAACTCAGTTATAAGGGAGAAAATTAATATTGAAGACACTATTTGATATTATATTAAACTCAGCAATTAAGATGCTACGTTCTTGTCCAGCGACTGGAAGAGAATCGGCTACGAAAATATATTTTGGAATGGAAACCTGAGGGAAGACGAGGCAGAGGAAGACCTAAAACTTCCTGGCGTCAGGGAATATATTTGTACATGAAGAAGAAACATCTACAACCTGGAAATTGGATGGACCAACAAAATTAACTATTAGGAATCGGACTATGTCAAAGAGAGTAAACAACCGATGATATATCTATATATATGTTTTTTTTTTGTTTTCATTCTAATGCTTAAACACACGCATATGGCCACAGCGTCATAAAAAATAAGTATAAAAGCGCTATATTCAGAGAAGCAAATTTTTAATTGAGAACACTCTTAAGAGAAATGAATTCGGAAAGTATTAGTCTTGAGATATGAATTACTCCACAATGTGTACTGATAACTACAGTACACTTCACTCGAATTGGCCACTTTCCCTTAACTCAACCTGTTTGACCACAGATACATACATTACATTTAATGGAGGTACACCAAAAGTCCCAACTACTCTAAAAAAAACAGTAAACTGAAAATATATAAAACTGTTATTTTGCCTATTATATGGATGTGAAACATGATCCCTTACTTTAAGCGAGGAGGAAAGATTACAAGTGTTTGAGAATAAAGTTCTTAGGACAAGAGAGATGAATTGAGCTTAATGGAGAAGACAGTGGACTACATTTTCTTTATAGGAAACCAAATATAATAAGGAAAATTAAGTATCTTAGACTACGACGGGCAGGACGAATGAGGAATGAAGGAGGGCACGGAAACTTACTGTAGGAAAACCAGAGGTAAACGCCCATTTGGTAGACCAAGAATGATGTGGGAGAACAACTTTAACTATGATTTGAAGGAAGTAGATTATAGAGAGGAATATTGGAAAACATTGACTTAGGATAGAGATATATGGAGAGATTATGTCCTCGCGACTATGAACCTAGGTGTCAGTAACTTAGTTACTTATACCTTAAGTCCTAAATTCAATCTCCGAATAATGAAGAAACAATTTAGACTAAACTGCACCTTGTATTATTCCATAAATAATAAATAATCATTTATTAATACATCAGAACAATCGAGAAGAACAGTAGATATTCCCTTGATCATCTGGAGAGAAAAAACAGGAATTCAAGATCCAAGCATATGTACACCCTTCGACAAAAAAATGAGTCATGTCTTAAACGCACATTTCTTCTAAGTCATACTCGGCACAGCGCTGGGTTCAAACTAGGAAACTAGTCATAATTGTGCAGTCCCTGAGCTACTGTGTTATGTGGCATGAACTGAAGACTCTTCTATGTGTCCCGATAGCTCAGCGGTAAAGCAGGCGGTCACTGGTTCTGTTAATGAAGATCGCGAGTTTTTTTTCGTGATATTTGTATTAAAACGTTTTGTGAATTAAATACATTTTATTTCGACATTTTAATTAATCTATACTTTTTAAGTTCATATTTTTTTTTATACCGTTGAGGTTATAACAATGTTAAATTATATATTTTTACACGCTTTACATTAGCTTGGCCTGTATCTGTCTATGTAACGAACCTGTATCTATGTAACGGAATCTTTGAACACGATTTTCATCTACTTAAAAAAATTGGATCGACTTGAAACTTTGTATACTTGTAAAGGACCCATGACAATACAATAATTTCATAATTTTGTTCCAAAATCCTGGCCACAATCATCGGAAAATCAAAAAAATAAAAACCCGTGTAATAGGTTGTGGACTTACCGACTTTTTAGTCAATCGTTGTGAGAGCTCAGTTAGTAGAGCGGCGGACTGTAGTGGTATATAATTTCAGCAAACAATAGGTCGCTGGTTCAAATCCGGGCCAGAGGTTTTTTTAGAAAATTATTAAGCAATTAAATTTTCATGGGATTCCGGTTTATGACAATCAATTAAACTAAAAATTAAAAGTAATAAATACTAGTTTAAAAAACTGAAACAATACTCTTTATTAGATAACCAAACTAAAAAATATAAAAATTAATTTAATGTTTCAACACGCTTGGGGAAAAAAATTAAAGTCGTCAATAAAAAAATCATCTCTAACACATCTAGAATGAGAGTTATCTACAAAAAAATAATTTTACCATCAAAAGCGTTGGGCGATTTTTATGGTTTTTACGTTTTCTTCTTAGAGACTTTACTTTTACCAATATCTGTTTATTATCAAATATAAGTATTAATTGATATAGAGCACCCCATGCTTTTGATATTAAAATTATTGTTTTTGTAGATAACTAGTTTTATTCTAGATGTGTTGGAGTTTATTTTTATGTTTATCACTTTAATTTTATCCCAAGCGTTGTGGAAAATAAAATTATTTTTCATTTTTTAGTTCGGTTTTCTAATAAAGCGTGTTGTTTTAGTAGTTTAAACTACTATTTATTTTTACCTTGTATACTACCGTCTTCCTCGACTATCTAAAATTTCGTTGATTTCACTCTAGGCCTTTCGATGCATGCTTCATCTTCTGGAGTTGTTGTAGTAGTATTGAATTAACTCTATGTCTAATAGAGGGTTTTGCTTATTAGGCACATTTTCGTTGAGAATGTGTATTCTTGGCCTTCTTGATAATTTCGATTTCTTGTAAAATGTTAATTTTGTGTCTTGTTTTCTCTGTGTATAATTTACATTGTATTATCGATATCGTTGAAACAGTGGCCGCTTTCTGAAATATGTTTAGCGAAATTTGATTTCATTCTTAAAGGAGAACGCAAATCAAATTTCGCTGTTCACCAGGTTGAATCCAATCGAAAATGTATGGGCTAAGATGAAAATAGAGATGAACTTTAATTTGGCCTGCAGATTCACGAAAAAACGAAAGATGGCTTATGGGCACAAATTCAAGACGCCTGGGATGCTCTAGCCGATCGCCCACATGCCTGTAGAAAGTTTTTGCACCAATGCCCCGCAGATTGAGGGCGGCAATAGATTCTGAGGATTCATACACGCGATATTGATTTTGTTTTTGTTAAAGTTTTTCATTTTAGTAGGTATTATTTCCTTTCTTCATTTAATTATTAGAAGGTTTTCATTTATGTGTTTTTTGTGTGCATTAAAGCCATAAAACTCAAATATAAAATTAAATATGAAACCATATTACAGGCGAAATGCTATCCTAACATTCAGTATAAAAAAAAAGTAGAACGGGAATCGAACTCGTCAGGTTACGAATGCAGATGTTGTGTGTTAAACCTCTCGACCACGGAAACACACAAATGCTAGCTCTCTCTTTTATGTTACTTGAGTGTGCACTACGTTAACTAGCAAACACCACAGTACAATTATTGAAAACGTCTTAATGTGAATAAGGCTTCTGCGAGTGCTCACGAAGTTCCCCGATCGGTTGATAGAATCAAGAGATGACTAATTTTGTTTGTCTAAGGGTGTACATTCAGATATATTAAAATAGTTTCATCTGGAACCAAAGTAGACTTACAACGGGGTGTTTATACAGGTATAAGTATGCAACTAGTCTATGTTACTTATTAAACACAAGCTATGAATAAAGTAACACAAGAATGGTATATGTGCAATAAAAATGCAGGTGTCATACAGCAAATTATATACAATATGATTACGTTTCGTGAAACAAAGGACATATGGTACGAATGGGGAATGAGAGAGGTGCATGGAAGCTTCTTATGGGAAAAACAGAGGGCAAACACCCAATTGGTAGACCAAGAATGAGGTGGTAGGAAAACATTAACCATGATTTGAGTGAGGTAGATTATACAAGGGAAGATTGGAAAACATTAGCTCTGAATAGGGATGTATGCAGAGTTTATGCCCACTCGGCGCTGAACCTAAGGGATAGACGGTGCCAGTGAGATGTTCAGACAGAAGAAGTTTGATACTTGCCAACTCTAAGAAATGCTGAAGGAAAAAAAGTTAAATTTGCTCCTTAAATAATTATTTTTCTTTGTTTTTTATATACATTAGACAGGGACAATTTAATATGTCCTGCTTGTATACATTTTATTATTAACTTTAGTCTTAATTTTAACTAACATTAACTGGTTGCATTATAAATCGTAATTTAATAGAATTTTTTTTATTTAGTATTTAATATTAGAGTTAATTGAGATTGTTATATTCTGATGTAATATATGTTTGTCCTGATGAGTGGAAGAGAAGGCCACATGGCCTTAACTCCACCAGGCTAAATAAATCTAATACTAATAATAATAATAATAATAATAACAACAATTATTATTATTATCATTATCATTATTATTGCACTTTTGCGTATCGTCCTCCATTTTCCGTGTTTTGCGGGCTGTAACGCTCTGTGTCTGGACTTAAGTTTTTCCACTCACTATACTAATGACACCCTTTTACTGTATTCCGGTGCATGTAGGCTAAATTTAAGGAGTAATGTTTCCATTGTACAGTGCGATCAGTATAGCATTGGACAGCAGACGCGGGGATTTAATTGCACACTGCTGACGCACTCGCGGCGGGGAACGGACAACATAAGTTCGTGGTGAAACAACCATACACATTTTCGCAACTATTTTACAAATTGTCGTACTTACCAACTTTATTGATGCAGAAGCTGGAAAAGGTCACCCGGTTGAAGAGCATGTGTCTTGGTTATTT
Organism: Diploptera punctata; assembly: GCA_030220185.1. Classification (NCBI taxonomy): domain Eukaryota; kingdom Metazoa; phylum Arthropoda; class Insecta; order Blattodea; family Blaberidae; genus Diploptera; species Diploptera punctata. The sequence goes on from JASPKZ010007267.1 coordinate 1,760,378, forward strand.
TGTATGGATGCAATTTTAAAAATTTAGTAGCTTTTGAATAGAGCCTTAAGAAATTTCTACTTGTTGCAAAAGGTGGCTACATGTTCCAATCGATGTCTATTGTTTCTTCTGCGAGAACGCTACGCGGCTTATGTGGTTTCTTACGCTCGACACTTCCTGTTGCATTAAATTTGTTGTACAAAGTACGGACTGTCAAATGTGATGGAATTTTTACACCCGAGATTCGCGTTTCAAAGAGCTTCGTACTTGGCTGGCAGACTGAGTTAACATATATTGATTATAAATAAATACACGTTGTTCAGTAGAAAAATTATTAGCCATTATACAGTTTACACTTCACACTTATACGCACGTCATGCAGTTTACACTTACACGCGCCTATTTTATTAGATACGAATTTTAAAATTGAAATAACTTATACATACGGCATTCAGTACACAAGGAAAAGCGAGCGAGCACCTTATCACTAAAAGCACACAATCTGACTGTGACCGTGAATGCATGGGATGTGCTTGCATACTGCTGAGTCTGCGCACATTTCAAGTCCCGTGTCTGCAAGTGTAAAACTTCGTCAACGCACAGCACAAACCTCGTGTATGCTCTCCAATGCTATACTGATCGCACTGTATAAATGACTAGTCAACAAGTTACAATGTCTTTACTGTACACCTTGCAGGTAGAAATGGACAGAAGACAAAGTAGTGACAAATTAATCTGTAAAGTTGAGCAATATTAGGCATCACGACCTAATATTGCATCGGATGGAAAGAGAGAGAGAGAGAGAGAGAGAGAGAGAGAGAGAGAGAGAGAGAGAGAGAGAGAGTAAAATATAAGAATGGACTTTCTATTCCTAGCACCACAAATATTTTCCTAATAAAACCACTTACTGTATGTGTCAAAGCAAGTAATGGATTGTTTGTTTTAATATCGATAGTGGTTTGCGACAATTTATTACTTTAATTATGTTTTACATAAATGCCTCTCGCTTTCACAAAAAATGTTGATTAATGCAATAAGATTGAAAGCATTAAATGGAATTGGTTGATTTCAATTATAACACCACATGTTATGTTAATAAATTTATATAGGCCTATTACCATAAAGGGAGCTTAACAGCTATAGTATTCTGACACAATTTATGTACTGTATTTTACATCATAAACGAATTCATTTCACAATGAAGTGCAGACCGTAATTTCGAGAAAAGTTTAAAATGTTTGCAATGTTATTACATTGTTATTACCTTCCTCTAATACTGAGGAAACAAACGTCAGTAGTTTCAAATATATTTCCTTTTTTTATTTGAAAACAATCTCCAAACTTAAAGTTACGATAGGCCTAGAAGACCTGCCCTAACTTCTAAATTAATCAATCAAAGACGTGTACGATCCCCAGCCAATGTAGCTAACACATATGGTCGGATTCTGGAGTGCTCCAGCTGTTTTATCAACCCGGATTCGCTACATATGGTAACTAACTAACTCGCTGGCACTATCGAACCCGTAGGTTCATGGCCGCGCGGACATTAAGCTCTCTATACATCACTATCCTGAGCTAATGTTTTCCAATCATTCCATGTATAATCTACTTCCCACAAATCATAGTTAATTTTATTCTCCCACCCCATTCTTGGTCTACCATCTGGGTATTTACCCTCTGGTTTTTCTACAAGAAGCTTCCATGCGTGTCTGTCATTCCCCATTCATGCAACATGTCCTGCCCATCGCAGCCTACGAGACATAACTGTTCTTATTATATCTGGCTTCCTATAAAGACCATGTAGTTCATTGTTATGTAGTCTTCTCCATTCACCTGTTTGTTCATCTCTCTTTGGTCCAAAAATTTTCGTAAGTACTTTATTCTCAAATACTTGTAATCTCCTTTCCTCCCTTAAAGTAAGAGTCCATGTTTCACACCCATATAATATAACTGGTAGAATAATAGTTTTATATATTTTCAGTTTAATGTTTTTTGAAAGGAGTTGGGACATCAAGAGTCTCTGTAATGCATAATTGCACGCATTTCCAGAATTGAGCCTATGTTTAATTTCTTTGTGCATCTCATTCCTATTTGTGATTATTGTTCCTAAGTATTTGAATTCAGCCACTTCCTCAAATTTTCCCTCATTTGGCATTAGCTGTCTATTTCCATTATATAATGTATTTCTACGTGTGACCATATATTTAGTTTTATTGATATTTACTTCCAGTCCAAATTTCTTAGTGTTACTCAATAGTGTGTGCATGTTGGTCTTTAGTATCTCCTCACTATCGCCCAATAGTACTACATCATCAGCATAAACTAACAGGTTATTAATACTATTGAGTTGTAGGCCTTCCTCATCCTCTAAAAGATTTGATGGCATGCTCTGGTACAAAATTAAATAGTAGAGGAGATAATGCATCTCCTTGCTTCAATTCATTGCAGATTTCAAAAGCATCCAAAAACAGTTTGCCTACACGCACCCTACTCTTTGTGCCTTTTAGACACATTCATGTAAGTCTAATTAACTTTTTTAGGAATTCCGAACTCCAGCAGGATACTATATAACTTCTCCCTCTTAATTGAATTGTATGCCTTTTTGAAGTCTACATATAGTTGATGTACAGTATCATTATATTCCCATTTCTTTTCTAAAATCTGTCTTAAGCTAAAAATCTGATCTGTTGTAGACCTGTTTCTTCTAAATCCACATTGATGATCTCCTAGAATGCCGTCAATATAAGGAGTAAGTCTGCTTACTAATATATTTGTTAGAAGTTTGTACAAAGTTGAAAGTTATGAGATGCCCCTGTTGTTGTTACAATCAGTTTTATCTCCTTTCTAATAAATTGGTACGAAAATCAATTATTTCCATTCATCTGGAAGAGTTTCTTTATCCCAAATTATTTTACGCAACTGGTGTATCGTGACCATCAATTTTTCTCCCCCTGATTTTATCAGTTCTGCTGGGATCTCATCTCAACCTGATGCTTTATACAGCTCCAATTTTTCAATCGCCATTTCAACCTCTAATGTACTTTATTCTGCGACTAGCATTTCTGCTGTCTGTAAATTATCCTGTTCTGTATGTACATGTAATAATTGATTAAAGTAACTTTTCCATATATTTAATATACTCCTGGAATCTGCAATCATATCCCCATTTTCATTCCTAATTATGTTTTTTCTAGCCTGAAACCCTTTCTTCTCTATCCTAATTACCTGATATAATTCTATGTTCCTATTTTAGGCATTCATTTCAAGATCATTAATCTTCTCTCTCTGATATTCCCTCATTTTTTACTCTTTAGTAACCTCGTGGTTTTCCGTCTAACACTACTTCTTCATTCTCTCAAATCATAGTTAACATTATTCTCCTACCTCGTTCTTGGTCTACCAACTGGGTGTTTTCCCTCTGGTTTTAGTATAAGAAGCTTCCAAGCATATCATTCATTCTCCATATGTGCAACATATCCTGCCCGTCACAGTCTACGAGACTTAACTATTCTTATTATACCTGGCTTCCTATAAATACCATGTAGTTCACTGTTATGAAGTCTTCTCCATTCACCTGTCGGTTCGTCTATCTTTGGTCCAAAATCCTAAGAATTTTGTTCTCAAATGCTCGTAAGCTCTTTTCTCCCTTAAAGTAAGAGTCCATGTTTCGCATCCATATAATATAACTGGTAGAATAATAGTTTTATTTATTTTTCAGTTTGTTTTTTGAAAGGTGTTGGGACGTCAAGAGTCTCTGCAATGCGTAATAGCACGCATTTTCAGAATCGAGCCTATGTTTTAATTTCTTTGTGCATCTCATTCGTATTTGTGATTATTGTTCCTAGTTATTTGAATTCAACCACTTCCTCAAAATTTCCTTCATTTATCATTAGCTGTCAATTTCCATTAGATAATATATTTCTACGCGTGACTATACATTTAGTTTTACGCTACATATGGTAGCTACGCAAATTCTTCCTCTTGTCTCGTGCCTCTTGCCTCGTGACTAGTTTTCTTAACAATGTTGCAAGATACTCGATAGTAGATTGACCTACCTAAGAAAAATACTTTTTTTCATTTTTCCAAGAAAATTTCCTAAGGCAAATTTACTAGGGCAAATAGTACTAGGCCCTACCACGCAATTTAATACTGATTTCAATAATCGTGTATCCCAGAAATGACGTACCTACAAAATTAAAATATAAACTCGACCTTATGGCTGGAAATTTTCCCATTACGAGGACTCGTTATAAATTTCTTACAACATTCGTACATTATTTTTAAAATTGTTGATACGTATTTCTCCGCGAGATAATTCATCGCACGTTTCCGGGACATTTTTCGCGGTTATTTTACCTTAGGGCCACTTTCACATTGTTCACTAGTACACGGAACTGCAAAATTAATTAAACCTACCGTTTTCATTGCATTTAAAATATATATATATATTCTTGTTTCTTAAGAAAATCCCATAAATTAGACGTATAAACAAAACCTCATTTAATTAACTCGTTTTTTAAAATATTTTATGAAATGTTCTCTCTCCCTTCACTAACATATATCAGTATTTTTTTCTTTACGCTCAGGGAATTTTCCTTTCATCTGTCAATAGTGTTCCATTTTTGCCACGATGAGAGAATATTAAAAAAATATAATTATATTAGTATAATATAAAAAATGCATAAGATTGAATACATAATTAATACAAATTACAATATCAAGCTAAAATATAAACAAATTGTGTATTTTAATATTTATTACATAACCTTAACGGTGCTTCAAAATAAATTTCAAGTATTGACTATCTAGGTACATCTTATACTGGTTTATAGACGATTCTATATCTAAAGTTATTGCACTCAGAATCATTATTCGTACATAATAGGTATTTTCAATTGTTTAGTTTGCCATGTATTTTGTATAGAAGTTCATTCTGTTAATTGTAATTATTATGAAATGGGTTCTGGTAATGAAATTCCAACAGAGCATTTGCGTTGACGTCTCAGGGAAAACATGAAAATCCCCATAAAACTTCCCAGGGTTTCAACATGGTACCTCCAGAATACGAATTTCAAACATTATCGCCTGAGGCAGTTCACACGATTATCGGTATCTGAAATTGTGATCTTCAAAGCTTTTAAAACTTGAAAACTCTCAGAATAAATTTTAGGTATAAGAGTACTTTTATATTAGATAGCAAAACTGCATTAACTTTTCAGACAGAACATACTTTCCTAATGAAATTTTACTACTTAGATTAAGAATAAATTTAATCTATATTTTACGAGGATATTCATTTATCATCATAATTAATGCCACGAGCGATTTCCAAATTATATATAAATTCACGACTCACGAAGTGAGGAGTGAATTTATCTAGAGAATTTGGAAATAAAGAGTGGCATTTGTTAGGACTATTTACTATTACTATTTAAGCTGTTTACTCACAAATCATTATTTATTTATTTTTTAATATTTATATATTTAACGTAAACGGCGATGTACGAAAACAAATGACAAAGGACTGTTAAGCTTCATTTGTTCATCACTGCAATCAGATCATATTATTTATTGTCAAAGGATCGCAATATTGTAAGAATGCACCCTAGTGGAAAATGTATAACCAATATTATAGATTATTAATTAATTTCTGATATCCTATGATGTAATTATGTCAATTATATTTTCCTGGAACGTACATTCCTGGGAAATAATACGTTTAAGAAAGTGCAAACAGTGTTTTTTTGTGGTATAATCAATTGCTACAAAAGTTTTTGTTATATCCCGCAAGCACTACCTGCTAACATTCGTGCACTATATATACAATCTGGTAGCCACATGTAGTCACTGCAAAATAATGGTCTGACCTGTTCAGAATGTTAATAAATAATAGTTCAAAAACTAAGACAACACGCTTTATTAGAAAACCGAACTAAAAAAATGAAAAATAATATTAATTTCCAACACGCTTGTGATAAAATTAAAGTGGCCAACAAAAAAATCATATGTAGAATAAAACTAGAGTTATCTACAAAAAAAATAATTTTACCATCAAAAGCGTGGGGTGCTCTATATCAATTAATATATTTGAAAATAAACAGATATTGGTAAAAGTAACATCTCCAAGAACAAAACGCGAAAACCATAATAAGCACCCCACGCTTTTCATGGTAAAATTATTTTTTCGTAGATAACTCTAGTTTCATTCTAGATGTGTTTGGGGATGATTTTTTGTTGACCACTTTAATTTTATCCCATGCGTGTTGGAAATTAAAATTATGTTTCATTTTGTAGTTCGAATTTCTAATAAAGCATGTTGTTTCAGTTTATTTAAACTATTATTTATTATTTATTTTTTAGTTTGGTTTCCTAATAAAGCGCGTTGTTTTAGTTTTTTAACTATTATTTCTTTTTAATTTTTAGTTTAATTTTCATAAACCGGAATCCCAAGAAAATGTAATTGCTTACGACATTTTTAGTGTTTAGGCACGAATATAATTATACTTTTTTAAATTATTATTATATCTAATATTATTATAATGTTTTTGAATATATTAATATAGATAAATAGTTACAGTTAATCGTATCCTTCTCATATTTTTTGGATAAATTACAATGTGGTAAGTTTACAAAATTGTTATTAATATTTTACAGAATAAGATAAAAATGTAAATATATTTAAATTCGATATTATTGAAGTACGAGCTAAAAGTAATACTCTTCCAAAAAAACCTCCCGGGCCCGATTTGAACCAGCGACCTATGGATTACTGAAATTATATACCACTACAGTCCACCGCTCTACCAACTGAGCTACCAGAGGATATAATATTAATTTCTTACGACGATGAACTAAAAAGTCGGTAAGTCCGCAACCTATTATACATTATTTATGAAATTATTGTATGACATTGGTTCTTTATAAATATACAAAGTTTCAAGTCGATCAAATGTTATTAAGTGGGTGAAAATCGTGTTGAAAAATTCCGTTACATAGATAGATACAGCTAATATAAAGCGTGTAAAAATGGGGAGCTTGGTTTAAACTGATAAAATCAAAGTGAAAAGCAACTGTGATTGGTTGTAAATAAAAAATCATTGAAATGTGATTGATCGTTGACTCCCATTTGGGGCAAGAGTTAAATAGTCACCTACAATCTCACTTATAGGCAAAAAAAAACTGATTTTACAATTAACTTTTTTGGCGATATAGAAGCAAATGAATTCGAAATCTGCATAATTAATATAAAGTATCGCGTAGTATTGAGCGAAAAATACGTTCACTAAGAGTTAATAGGAAACAAATCACTCAAATTGCTTAAATTGTACTCATATCTAGCATATTATGCATTGTTTTCCAAATATCCATATAGATTTACATTGTATTTCACGTAATGTAAAGGGCAATATCTCAAATATTGCATATAATGTTGACGATAGTGATAATGATGATGATGATGATTATCCATCCATTGTAATTCTGCCCGAAGGCAGGTCCTTCACTGCAATAATAGCATTTTCATGCTATGCTTGCAGCTTTACTAGGGAATAGTAGGTGTGGTAGCTTCCCGTTGCTTACCACAACGGTGAAGGATGATGATGATAATGATAAAGGTGAGGATGATGATGATGATGATGATGATGAAAGCCATATGATTTCGGGGACCGTTTGAGCCTTAAAGTTTTCCTGACATTTGTCTTACAGGTGAGGAAAAACCCCGATAAAAACCTCACCCAGAAAAACTGCCCCGACCGGGGATCGAACCCGGGCCCGTTGCGTGACAAAGGCAGCACGCTACCTCGAGACCACAGCGGTGGACTATGATGATGATAAGAATAAAAATATAATAATAATAATAATATTATTATTAGTATAATAATTATTATTATTATTTATTGTGAAAGTGTTAAAGCCGTAGCTGTAATCTCACATTTAATCATACAGATTACAATTACATGAAGTTATAAAACACGAAACATGTACGGTACATAACTCTTCGTGTAATACATTAAACACAGTACTGCTACTAATAATGACTCAAATAAAAGTAATAATAATAGTAATAGTGATACGAATGGTTCGTTGGTTTATTGGTGTCTAATGTGTTGCATGTAACACTGAAGTCATTAGCAGTCTTGCTCTTCAGTACTTTAAAGTTTTGGAAGTTTTATGCTTGACAGCTTCACAGTAGTTGAGGTGTTCGTCATCCATTTCTTCCTCTGGGTGGTTCCATAGAACGATCTTCGTATAGACAATTTATTGATCTTGTGCAAGTGATAAGAATAATAATACTCACTCACTCACTGGCACTATCGAACCCATATGACATACATCCCTATCCAGAGCGAATCATTTCCTGCATAATCTACTTCCCCCAAATCATAGTTAGTTATTCTCCCGCCTCATTCTTGATCTACCAACTGGGATTTTTCCCTCTAGTTTTCCTACAATAAGCTTCCATGCACATCTTTCATTCCCCATTCGTGCCACATGTTCTGCCCATGGCAATAATATTCCATGTTCCTAGGAACATATCCCTGTGCTTGAGCCTTTTCCCTGAAGTAGTCCCCGCTCGAGAACCGAATGGGGGACTATTTGACCTCCGGAAAATTTACCGCAGTGGAACGCATGTCCGCATTTCTGACGGTTGTATTTTTACGGTGAAAGATCGTCACTCTTTCGACCAAGGTACTTTTTTTCATCTGGCTTATCACTTTCGACCAGTCCGGCAAGGGTAACCCCTATCGGCAGCAATGCTACGCCGGCATAGCTCTCGGGATCATTTAAGTATGCAAGCTACTCCACCACGACAAGGTAAAGATACCATGGAGGGACAATAATACTAGAAGTAATAATATTACAATATTATATACAAATTATAAATGAACCATCCCTTAAAGTCAACTTAATATAATAATAATTTTGCTAGGAGTGCGATGTAAAGATAATTACACAATATCATTATAAAAACTTCCAGATCTAAATTATCCTCGTTCTAAGTAACGACATATCATTAAGATTGTAATCTTTTTTTGTTACATAAAATATTAACAAACATTAGCTACGTATAACAGAGAGACACTATTACGCACAACATTTATGAGAATGTTCCAGCTATTAAATTAACCTTCACGCCCAATTTACTCTTATACTGTTAGAGATAACGCTCCACAAATAACCATCACACAAATTTCTAATGTTAATTTTTTTTTTCGACAGACCATAGACCAATTCACAAATACGGAACATTTTATACCAAATAGTATTTGTAATTTCGAGCAGTTAACCTATTAAATCTTACTAATTTAATCAGAATACAACAGCAGCTTATTACAAAGTTCATTCAATCTGCAGCGGATGAGATTTGCTTTCGGGAGATTGTAATTCAAATATCTGGCGACGGCAAACCTCAATTTCTTTTTTCAAGCGAATTCCGAAGGAATGAAACTATTGAGGTTGTTTTCATGAAAATATATGGGAATATTTTTTACAGATTTTCACCCATCCTAACTAGGAGAAAACGAAAGTAACGAAATGTTTTTATATTAACTTATATGTGTTGACATTCATGGACTATATATACAATCAGGTAGCCGTATTTTTTAGAGAGTCAGTCACTGCAAAATAATGCTATGACCCATTCAGAATGTTAAGAAAAAAGGTGCTTTCTTTATTATGATAAACTTTAGTTGGTAAATTCTAGGCGAAACACAACTATGATTGGTTGTAAATAAAAAATCATTGAAATGTGATTGGTCATTGACTCCCATTTGGGGCATGAGTTAAATAGTCTTTGTAATAGTCAACCGTTGGCTCATATATGGCTTTCTTTCAGAGTCAACTTCCTCAGGTTCAGTATCAAAACGGATAGTGGGATCTAATATCATACCAATTTTAGAAGAAAGTCTAAATGCAATAATATCTATTCGTCTATTACTCCCATTAGTGGCCACACCATGAACTTCCTCATAAACTGTTTGTATCCACAATCTCGCAAGGCTTCTGTCATCATGTATCGAATAGTGTTTTGCCGAATGTATATCAGTGATTTCCCAAACGGATAAGCCCCCAAGGACATGTGCAACTGTGTACATATATATATATATATATATATATATATACAATTTCTCCTATTTATCGACTTATATTATTCTATTCAGTAAGCATTTCAAATCATTCATTTTGGAATTACTTTCAACATGTAAAATATACAATATAAGCAATATTACTAGGAATAAAAATCTGGCAAATTTGGATGAAATAATCTCAGGCGAGTAATTCGTCAAATTAAGAAATATTTTTAACACAAGGATGTTCAATAAAACCAACAATTAAAATTGGAAGTAATAAACATTTGGCAAACTAGAATTAAATATTCGTAGAAGAGTAATTCGTTTAATTAAGGAAGATTTTATTAGTCTAACATTGAGCAATATTTGTGCTGTAAACTGATGCATCAGAGAATTGCAAAAGGCTAGCATCTCAGAGGAGTTGGAGATGACCCTTCATTAAGAAAACTTTTGTGAGTGTGATTTGCATTTGATATGAACTGGGAAAGGTCCCCTCACTTTCCAGAGCATTAATTAGAATTTCACAAGGAACCCGAGATGTTAGCGCCTCTCTTCAAATTCAAGCTGAACTGTCACCGATCTCCCCTGAACAACACGTGTCCACTAATAGCTCTGTAATATTAGAGAATTCGTATCTGTCAATGATGAAATGACAATGCCTCATATAGTATCACTGACTACACTAAGTTATTTTGAATCTGGTCTGCAGTTGGATGGACGACATCTTTAAAAATTTATAAACAAACCTACAAATGTAGTCTTTATTTCTATCCTCATTTTTATTAATTTAAAGGTGACATATGTTAGTTATTTATTTCATTGGACATAATGTTATCATGAATAATTACACTGGTCAACATGCTTTTGTCTCATGAGTACCAGTAGTTGTATTTAATGCAGCTTTTTATCGTGTTTTCAAATATGTATTCAAAATTTCTCCATCACCCACAGTTTTTTTATTTCAATTTCAATTAATGAATTTAAATAATTACTTTTAATAAACGTTTTTTCGTCCATTTGTCCTTGTAAAATAAAACCAAATAAGCTAACTCAGGAGGTTTCAGCTATCGAAAAGAGATATCAAGGCAAATGGTATAATAATATGCTGGCAGATTATAGTTGGACCATCAAGAGGGATGCTCCACAGGCGAAATATAGCAGAAAATCGTCATTTTTTACTTTCTAGATGAGTCCGAATGTTCGAATATTGTGTAGTTACGAATGTAGAAAATATTAAAGTGTTTGAAATTATAAATTCCTGTCTCTCGGAAACATTGCGTGATGGAGAAAAATCGATATCATACTTGAATTCAGGAGAACAAATACTATCAGAATCACATAATGTTCATTCTGATACAAAAAAAAGTTTCTTTTTTGTTGTTCAGCATTATTAAAAACTGTAAGTGACGATAATCCATCCATCCATAGTAATTCTGCCCGAAGGCAGGTCCTTCACTGCAATCATAGCATTTTCATGCTATGCTTGCAGCTTTAGTAGGGAATTGTACGTGTGGTAGCTTCCCGTTGCTTTCCACACGGTGAAGGATGATAATGATGATGATAATGATAAGGATGATGATGACGATGATGGCCATATGATTTGATTTCGGGGACCCTTTAGGGCCTTAAAGTTTTCCTGACATTTGTCTTACAGGTGAGGAAAGACCCCGATAAAAACCTCACCCAGAAAAACTGCCCCGACCGGGGATCGAACCCGGGCCCGCTGCGTGACAAGGCAGCACGCTACCTCGAGACCACAGCGGTGGACTGTGACGATAAGAAAGACAGATAAATCATTTTTGGAGGTTCATATACCGATAAGTGGGAACGAAACAGACCCATCGTTTCAGATTAATTTTAAACGGGATTTTCTGTTTGCTCTAAAGATATAATCACCATAATTGTTGTGCTATCTAGGGCACAAATCTGATGAGATGTGAGAAATAAGATTTGTTCGTCAATATTTAATGTAATACGAACTCATTTTGTTAAAATTTATTTTAATTTTCTTTCTCCGTCTCCATTATTTTTTCTAGAGGCTGCTACTTGCAAAACCAGAGGATGACTTTCTACACCTGAAAAATGTTGCATGGATAGATCTCTCTCTCTTAATGCTTCTGAAAGTTCCCTAAAAATTTAAACAGCTGTTTTTACTTACAATTAAAATATAATTAACTATCTAACTAACTCACAGGCACTATCGATTCCGTAATTTGTAGCCGCGGGGAAATAATATCCGTACATCCATACCCTCAGCTAATGTTTTCAAACCATTCCCTGTATAATTTACCTCCCTCAAATCATGGCTAATGTTATTTTCGGAACTCATTGCTATCTTACCTACTGAGTATTTTACCTATTGTTTCCCTACAATGAGTTTCCATGTCCCTACTTGTTTCCACATTCGTGTCATATGTCCTGTTCATCGCAATCTACGAGACATAATTATTCTTATTATATCTGGCTTCCACAAAGATCGTGTAACTTACTGTTAAATAGCCATCTCCGCTCACTTTCTATTTCGTCCGTATTTGTGTCCAAAAATGTTCGTAAGAACTTTATTCTCAAATAGTCGTAATATGTCTCCTCCTTTAGACTAAGAGTCTATGTTTAACATCCGTATAACGTTACTGGGAGATTAACATATTTGTATTTTAGGTTTAACAATTTTTTAAGAAGTTGGGCTCACATGAGTCTTTATTGCATTTCCAGAATCGAGTTTATGTCTTTTTCTCCACCTCATTTTTTTAGTAATTATTGTTCCTAGGTGTTTGAATTAAAACACTCCTTCAAAATTTCCCTTATTTGTTGTTAACTTTCCATTTCCATATCACGAGTATAATGTCTTTCTGTGTGTGAATATATAGTGTGTCCCACACACTCTCTGGAACGTTATTTCTCAGCAACGAAATGAGACAGAAGTACAATTTTTGTGTGTTTTATTTCTTAAGCCCGTACACGTTCAAAATGCTCACCCCCTGCCGCAGCACACTCCCAACAACGACGTTGAACAGAGCGACACACGTTTTGGATTGTCATTGGAATGTCATTGACGGCATGTTCAATCTGATCTCTCAGTTCCTCCAGTGTTTGTGGTTTGGTGAGCACGGATAGTAGGAACTTCATTAAGAATACTAATTCGAGCAGAATTAAATCAACGTACACCGTGTTATTTACAGTTCCCCAAAAATAAAGAAGTCAAGAGGGCTTAAATCGGGAGATCGAGGCGGGAACTCCGTAGCACTTCCTCTTCGTCCTATCCATCACTGATTTAACGTGCGATCGACAAAGTTTCTCACATCGACATGAAAGAGAGGTGGAGCCCCATCTTGTTGGAAGTAAACCTCATTTTGATTCTCGAAGAGATCTTCAATACGTGGAATCATGATTTCCAACATTTCCAGGTAAGTTTGATCCGTGACAGTCCCTTGGAAGAAGTACGGCCCAATTAATTCTCGGGAAGACAAACAACACCACACCAATACTCCTGGAAAATTGACGGTATTTTCTTCATTGATGTTTGGGTTTTGGTTAGCCCAGTACACACAATTATGTCGATTAATGGTGCCATTAAGTTTGAATATGGCTTCATCTGACCAAACAACTGAGTCTGGAAAATCTTCCCTTTCGTCACACTTCTGCAGGAACCACTCACAAAATAATTGCAATCGTCAATCTGGGTCGTTCTCATTTAGTGCGTGGAGAAGTCTCGGAATGTAAAGCTTCCATTTTTGGTCCCGCAAAATTCGATGAACACTGCTTTTCTTGATATCAATCTCACGAGAACATTGCCTCACTGAATTCTTTGGGGATCGTGCAAAAACCTACATGACTGCAACAGTACTCTCGTTAACAGTCGAACGTGTCTTTCTTCCGCACCGGGCTTTCAACACATCTTGCACCGTTCCATCGTCTTCAAACCTGGCTCGGATTCTTGTTACTGTTGCCCGTGTTGGTGGTAGTGTCCCAAATTCAACCATCCACGTCGTTGCACTTCAACAACATTCTCCACTTTACAATAACACTTCAGTATCCATTTATGTTCATCGAATGATAATCGCGCCGACATTGTTGTTTATAAAGACGTGAAGATCGATGTACGAGTTGCTATGCTCTTCCAGTGCCTTGTGGATCAAACACAAAACAAATTGTATTTCTGTCTCATTTCGTTGCTGAGAAGTAACGTTTCGAAGAGTGTATACATCAATTTGGTATTTGGTTCAGTTGATGTTTACTTTCAGTCCCAATTTCTTAGTGTTACTCAATTGAACGTGCGTGATGGCATCTCCTCGCTATCACATAATAATACTACCCATCTGAGACCCATTATAGCAACAAAACAACAGGAAAACACCCTACTACTCGAAACGGGCTACCTACTGATAATAGCTGCATATTTCAAACCGAACATGACAGCAATTGACATAATGGATGAACTAGGCCAAACCATCACCCAGTACAAGCAGGACAAACCAATAATCATCGCGGGAGATCTAAACTGCAGACTAGACTCCCAAAACTATAAAACAAAGTTGGTATTGGAAAAATTACAAGAGGAAGGATTCACATTATTAAACAACCCTAAGATACCTACATACATCTCTCACAATGGCAAGAGTGCAATAGATATCGCACTCACAAAAGGTACTATAACAGGAAATATAACTACATTATGGAATGCAAACCACTCGGCATTAAGGAAACATATACCACTAGAAATAAATATTCAAGGTAAATGGGAAAAGACACAGGAAGAGACAACACAACACCTATCAACGAAGATAGACATAGGAAAAGTAGAAGCTAAGATAGAGACAAAAAACGCAAATAGAAACGTTAATAGAAAATGAGCGACTGGAGGAAGCTACTCAAATGTTAGGCGAAATACTAAGACAAGCCACGAATCACCGAATCAAAAGAAGAGCAAAACCCTGGTTCGATAATGAATGTTACAGACTAAGAAGAGATACCTTAGATACTTTACAACAACTGAAACAAAATACCGAGAACCACGCTCTTCTACTCACATACGCCGAGAAGAGGAAACACTACAAAGAATATAAAAGAAAAGAAAAGCGCCTTCTTGGAGGAAGAGGGCAGGATGCTAGCGGAGGAGGCCAAGAAAGACCCACATTTAGCACTCCGCCCAAAGAAACAAGCGCAAACACACTACATCGACATGGAAATATGGGAGTCGCATTTCAACAACATACTCAATAAAGAGGGACCAATCTGCGGCAAAAGGAACCCTCAAGAAATTTTAACACCAATACCCACAAACTGGATACCCCTGACCACAGAAGAAGTTGGATATGCAATATGTAACTCCAAAAACAAGAAAGCAGAGGGCCCGGACGGAATATACAATGAATACATAAAAGACACGGCACATCTGTTAGACCAGGTTTGGACAAAATTATACAACAAATGCATACAAACAGCCTCCATACCTGAACAATGGAGAAAATCAATTGTCAAGGTATTATATAAAGGGAAAGGAAACCCGAAAGACCCCAACAAATATAGAGGTATCGCTCTGGAAAATTGTCCCTTCAAAATTTTCACCAAATTAATAACAGGACGAATAAGGGAGGAAATAGATGAGCATCTACCAGAAAATCAATTCGGGTTTAGAAAAGGAAAGTCAACTCTAAACGCAATCGAACTCTTGTTCTCTATTTGGGAAGCATTAGAAGACAGAGAGAAATTTTATACCGTCTTCATAGACTTCACGAAGGCCTTCGATCTACTAGACAGGCAACTAGTGATAGAAAAACTAAAGGAGACACTAGGAAACAACAACATATGGACGAACCTCATCAATACACTGCTGAGCTGGAATGAAATATATGTCTCAGATAACATCGTCATGTCAAAACCGATCATTCAAACAAATGGAGTACTGCAGGGCGATCCACTTAGCCCCTTACTGTTTATACTAGCAACCGAAGAAATCCTTAGAATTACCCAAAAAGATGGTATCTTCTCGTGCGCATATGCGGACGACATCGTAATCGGTTCCAGAGACATAACAACACTTCAGGAAACAATACACGAAGTGGAAAAATGGTGCTCAAAGAACAGCTGGACATTAATATATCAAAAACGGACACAATGATCTTCAGAAACGGAGGAAGAGCCGCCATAAATGAAGAGATATACATAAGGGAAACTAAACTGAAAATAGTACCAGACTTCAAATACCTAGGCATCACGCTACAAACAAGCGCGAAATGCTTCACAAAACATATCACAGAAAAGACAACCCAGGCAATAATGGCAATGCATGAAATAAGAAACATTAGATCTCTCACCTTAGAGACGGCAATGCTGTTATTTAGAGCAAAAAATCTACCAATACTGACATACGGCATAGAACTCATATGGACACAATTAATAATGAAGAATCTTTCCTCTCTAGAAAGGGTGAAAGCGAGATATATAAAGGCAGTATTAGGAGTGTCAAAAGTAACACATTCAAGACTCTCATACCTACTGGCGAAGGAATCTTTCCTCATCGACGACCTCAGAACAAGCAAACTCTTACCCAGCACCAGCGCATCTGAGCAGCTGCTAGCAACATTGAACAGAAAAAGAGAAGAAATACATCCATAGATTCTACAGCACCGGGGCAATGGTGGACCGTGCGTGGACAAAAGAAAATTTCGAAATGAGACACGTCATCACTAGGTTGGCAGTCCATGGATTCCACCACCTGATATGCAGCAACACAAAATTTCATGAAGCAAATATAGACTGTAAATGTACGCTATGCGAAAAATCGTGTGACCGATATCACATTGAGCTATGCACAAAAAGAACAAAGACAATGTGTGAATATGCAAATATGTAAATTTAAATTGTATTCTACTTTAATCCTGGCTATTTGGCTGCAATAAAATTATTATAATAATACTACATTATACGTAATATTCGTGGGAACATATCCCTTTCTTTGAGCATTTGCCATGGATTCCCCCTCCTACGGAGAAGCGAATGGGGACTATTTTCCCTCCAGAAAAAATTACCCGAGAGGAACCCATTTCCACGTTTCCTGAAGGCTGTAGTTTTACTACGAAAGTTCGCCACTTTTTGAGCAACGTACGTTTTTCGTCTTGCTTATCATCTTCGACATATCCTTATCAGCATCAACGCTACCATTGGCATAGCTCTCGGGGTCATTTAAGCACGAAAATCATTCCACCAGACAAAGTAAAGATACAATGGAGGGTTTGAAATGAATCTGCTTCTCTAATTTACCTCATCCGAAAAAAAAACAAAGATTTTAGCTGGTATATAATACCGCCCAGCTATGTTCAGTGGCAGATATCCAAATTCGAACCATAAGTGTGCAGTGCCAAAGTAAGTATAAGATAGCTGGTTGCTATCCTCACTCAAACGAAATCCAATCTACATCTCCGATATCTAGTTCATCAAGTTCAATTCGAATAATACAACATACTTTTTTCAAAGAGGATAGACAGGAAAGTGATATTAAGAACAGAGTAAAGGTAGAGCAATAACAGCAATGATAAATGGAGTCTTATTGAACAGACATAACTAGAAAAATAAGTTTTAAAACAGGGGTCCGAATTACCCGAAGTTATAATTCCATAGTGAAAAGTACTGTCACATATGAAGCTGAAGTTTGGGAATTCAACAAAAACTTAGAACAAAAACTTATGTCGATAAAAATGTCTTGAGGAGAGCAGCAATATGTTCAAAATTAGAAGAAAAAAAATGAAATACTGTCATAAGAGAAAAAAAGTAATATTGGATATTCAATAGTTGATTATATAAGATACAAGCAATTAAATTGATATGGACACATACGACGAATACAAGAAAAAAGGTTACTCAGAAAAACATTGGAATGATGGCCACCTGGAAGGTGAAGGAAAGGAAGACCTCGAAACTCTTGGATACAATAAATAGGAACTGAAATGAGGATAAGAAGACTGGAGGACATGGAGTGGATGGATACAGACGAGTGGAGAAGGAAAATAACATTTTAGGCACAGAAAGATGTGTAAACATTGAAAATCTTCTTAATATATAAAAATTACGTGTCACGTTGTTTGTCCGCGATAGAATCCTAAACTACTAAACCGATTTTAATAAAATTTTGCACACTGTGTGCCGTTTGATCCAACTTGAGACTTAGGGTAGTTTATAACTAAATTTATAGTCGCATTATTTTTTATTTCAAATTATTCTGTATATTTAAAGAGTTATAATTATCTGTGAGTTCCATACGATTCTAACAGATGACGGCGTAAGGTTATTTGATAAGGTAATTGGTTTATTATTTAACAAAGAGAGTGATTTTTGTTGCAACCGCGAATTTCAATTGAATTACAAATATTGATTATTTCGTAATTTAAGTATGTTCAGTGTTTATTTTGTTTTCAATATTATTAATTTCGTGTGTAAGTATTACTTTTAAGTAATCTGGCTGAAAGACAGCAACTTAATTAAATGTTTTAACGTATACCTTAGCCACAGCAACGCGTGGCCTGGGCTTCTAGTCCGTATATAAATAAGACACTTCTCATACGAGTTATGCCAGCCAACATCGACAATGTAAAACACATTCAGATTAAGCAAAATACATCAGAAGGGATAATTACGTCAGAGATATTCATCGAGACCCTTTGATTTTGTCTTACAATGAACCCATATTGTATGGCTACAAAGAGAAACACAAATTATTTAGTAAGCACACTATCTCTACACGGATGACTTGAAACTTATGCACCAAAAGAAGTACACTTAATACATATTCTATGAACCTTTGAATTATTCTAAACTAAACTAGAACCTTCGCCGCGACAGGGATATACAGAGATAGACGAACATGCAGACAGTGTAGGAGTGACATGCACACATCATGGAAAAAGTGTATAAGTCTAATTAGGTAGGTCCATATATGATTTTTTGTCATAAATAAATAATATATGGAGCAACTTCCTAATTACACTGAGCAACAGAAAAGAAACTCCTTTTTTGTGTCAGAAAGAAAAATGTGTGATTCTGATAGTATTTTTCCCCTGAATTCAAATATGATATCGGATTTTCTCCATCACGCAAGTTTTCCCAGAGACAGGTATTTATAATTTCAAACACTTCAATATTTTCTACATTCGTAACTACACAATATTCGAACATTCGGACTCACCTCATCATCATCATCATCATCATGAACAAATTCGTTTTAGGCCATGTGGCCTGTACGGTAAACCTAGCGAAGATGGTATTGATCTGTCCACCGATGTTTTGGTCTTCCTTGGTCCCTATGTCCAGTTGGGGTATATTGGAATGCCAATTTTGGAAGTCTATTTCTTGCCATTCTTCTCAGACGATTTTTCCATTCTTGTTGGTATCTTTGTATATCTTCATTTAAACTTGTTACTCCAAGTTTTCCTATAAAGTAATAAATGACTATTTTCTGCTATATTTCACTCTTGATGGTCCAACAGTAATCAGCCAGCATATTAGGAATATCTTTTCCATAGCTGAAATCTCTTGATGAAAGTGTTTCCCGTTTTATTTTACAATGCACAAAAATGGACGATAAAAGTTTATAAAAAATAATTATTTAAATCCATTAATTAAAATTGAAATAAAAGACTGTGGGTGATGGAGAAATACCGAATACATATTTGAAAACACGATAAAAAACTGCATTAAGTACAACTATTGGTACTCATGATAGAAACATCATGTTGACTAGTGTTATTGGTACCATCTTATGTTGTATTCAGTCTTATGTCCCGTAAAATACGATGTTACCTACGAACAGCCTTTCTATCGTACACAATTCAGTCATATGGCGATTAAATGTAGTATTAGGATTCCCCAATAGACAGAGTCGGTGGAGTAATATTTTATGCAAGTTTGTTTACAATGCAACTGGAAATTAGCTCGGAATTAGTTTAGAAGAAAATCATATTAAGGACATCAGATCTTTGCTAACAATATGGTGATGTATCAGAAACAATGTAACGTATAATTTCTGCCAGCTGGCATTTTTCACAGACAAAAACATGGCCAAGTACCTAATTTGTACATCAATAACAGTACAACACAATCCTAGTAAATATACTTATACCCCTTATTACAAACGTACACCTTGCGAAAATGTAAACAAAATGAACAAAAGCTTTAAAACGGTACGTCATAACAGATCATACGTCATGAAAACTTCATGGTGTGACAAGACCTTCGACGTACAAAATCCGCTGCTGACCTCATACCCACATATGTTAATCACAGAGGTGGACAACTATCCAGGTGACATGTGGTCATCATATAGTTCCTCGGCCGTTATAGCTGGTTGTCTCAACAATAATATTGTATCAACACTTTTGAAATTCATATTAAAGCAGCGTTAAGGTTATGTAATAAGATGCCCGAATATCGTGGGTTAAAGTTTTTAACACACGATATTCGGAACATTTAAAAAATTGTATTAATAATGAAGAAAAAATCAAGTTTTGCTTAACACATACTCGAACCAGATCATCGATTTGTAAAAATTGATAATTCCATGACAATTCTACACAAAGAATATAATAACAACAGGATCAGCATCCTTGAAGACATAGAGATTCTAAAAGAAGCAAGGAATAAAGACCTACTCAACGAGAACATAACCGCAGACATAAATCCGTTATACAAGCTATAAAACACCACCAGTTCCAGTTAAAACGCAGAAGATGAAACATTGTTTTCGAAAGGCCTCCATATTACAATAACTTGAAGTTTAATAACTTAGTTGAGGACGACTGACTTACCAGGTAAAAAATTGTATAATTAACATCTTAATAATAATGTAGTTACACAAATTCCCCACGATATTGGATGGCGGTCCTCTGCTGGCTTAAATTCCGTCAGAACATATGTTCTCACTTGGATATTCGAATCAGTAAGTCCCATAGCTCTACACCAAAGCATCTTCATCTTGTCTTAAACCTCTCGGCTAAGGCGCGGCATCAGACCATACATAATACTAATAGATACATTTCTGAAAAACAAGGCTATTTTATTTATATACCTATACTAAAAACACACAGAAATTACAAAAAAGTGCACACATCCACATAGAGGGGAAAACAAGATCCGCAAGTCTATGTAACTGGTTGCTTATTAATTTATTATACATTGGATGAAATGAAAACTGCGCCTGTATTTATCTGCTTAACAAGTGCTATATTACATCCTCCTCCTCCTTCTACTACAAGGTTTAGGCTATGCAGCCTCTTCCGGCGAAGTTAAAAGTGGAGTCCATCTTCTACGTGGTCGGCCAACATCTCTTGTTCCTCTGGGATTATACAGGAAGGTTCTTTTTGGTATTCTTTCGTTGTTCATTCTCATTAAGTGTTCTGTCCATTTCTTATTATTTTCGCTGATTTTATCTTCAATTTTATATATATTGAATTATTCTCGTATAGTTTCATTCCTTATGCTATCCGCTCTTGTGCATCCTTTCACATTACGTAAAAACAGCATTTCCGCAGTCTGTATCCTGCTTTTATCCTTTGATTTCTTGATCCAATTTTCACTTCCATACAACAACAAAAGAACAGCCATTGTTTTATACAATTTAAGTTTCGTATCTTTCCTTGTTTTCCGACCTAAGGTTCTTTTTATGGTTCCACAAATAGCCTGAAATTTATTTACTTTATTTTCTATATCTTTATTTTCTCTATAAGTTATATCACATCCTAAATATTGGAAATGTGATACTTGTTCTATTATTTTGTTATCCAGTACAATTTTTGATCTAATTCCATATTTACCAATAAATGTCATTACTTTTGACTTATGTATTGATATTTTACAATTATATCTATTGGCTATTAATTTAAATTTATATGCTAACATTTGGAGCTCATTTTCAGATTCTGCTAAAAGTACAACATCGTCAGCGAATAATAAAGCATTTATTTTATCTTTATTATCAATTAATATTCCTTCATTCTTCCATTCTTTTAGGATATCGTCCATATAAATATTAAATAATATAGGTGAGAGTGAACACCCTTGTCGTACTCCCTGGTTTATTTGAAAAAAATTCTTATTTTTTGTCAACTGAGGGTCAATACAAATATTTGTTCCATAGTACAAGCTCTTAACAGTTTCTATAATCTGAATAGGGAGGCCTTTTTCTTTTAGGATATTCCACAATATTTCCCTGTTTACTCGATCAAATGCTTTATCTAAGTATATAAATAACAAATGTGTTTCCAGGTTTTTTTTTCTTGTCTTTTGTTTATTATCTGATTCAGGGCAATACTCCATCGGTACAAGATCTTCCTTTTCGGAACCCGTTTTGTTCTTCTGCTAGTGTTACTTCAGTAATTCGTTGTATTCCTTAACATATAATTACAGACATAAAAATACACATATTATATTAATTACAGAAAATAGTTATTGCTAACTGGCCAGGATAAGGTAATCAGGGAGTATGCAATGTATTATGGCGGTGCAGCGAGTCCCGACTTCGGAACGGTTTTTTTTTATTCCGAAGGAGTATCCTCTCCGCTATCTACGATATTAAGTTTGACAGTAATAAGATATCTTACATAATTCTAAAGGGTAAACGACATGATTTTGTAATCGTAAATGTACATGGTCCCACAGAAGGTAAGAATGGCACGATCAAGGATGAATTCTATGAAGAACTAGAATGGTTATTTGATAGAGTTTCACGGTATCAAATTGAAAAGTGCCTTAGGAAATTTTAATGCAGTAGTGGAATAGGAAGATATATTCAGGCCAACAATAGGTAAATTCAGTCTTCATGAAAATACCAACGAAAACGGACATAGATTAACCACATATGTCATCTTTTTTCTAGGAGTACAACATTCCAACATTACAGAATATAGATAAATACACCTGGAGTACTCCAGATTGTGAAAATCGAAACCACATAGATCACAATGCATTAGTGAATAAACGCTGGCACAGTAGCATCATCGATATTAGATCAGTTAGAGGGACAGACTCCAGCTCGGATCATAATCTGGTCAGGGTGAAAGTCAGAGAACGGTTATCGATTAAAAAAGGAAAAATGTTAGAAATGTTTTCTGAAAATGTTGAATGAAATAACTTGAGAAATGATGAACTGCGGTTTAACAACCAGATAAAATTTGCTAATATATTTGACATACTAGAATGTAATATGAAACTGATATAAATAGAGAATGCCAGACTGTATGAGATAATATTAAATTGCCAACATAAAAAGTGTAGGTTATTTTACAATGAGCCAGAATAAAATATGGTTTCATGAGGAATGTGCCAGCATTGTACAGAAAAATAAAAGCCAACACAATGTTATTGGTTAAATGACCCAAATGAAATAATTGCAGAAAAATTGCATAATATCAGATGGTAAACCACCAAGTTATTAAAAAGTTAAAAGAGGTAATGTTTGGGAGAGAAGATTAACTCACTAATATTACTTTTTTAAAAATTAATAATGTGTTTTTTCATTATTTAATAAAAATAGATTTAAGATTCGTTAATATATTGACCTAATGCCTTGTATATAAAGCATAGATTAATTCATTGTAGTTTATTACTTTCTTTGTATTTTTATCTTTCTTTTCTTTTTATGTATAGTAGATTCGAGCTGTTATTCCTTTCAGTAGTCATTCTATGATTAATTTAATTTTAATTGTATTTAATTTCATTGTATCATTAGACATTAATTTCATTATTATTCAATTTGACAGATAATTAATTGTTTAGTATGACTATTATTGTAATTTTTTGTATTTATATGTAACATATGTTTGTCCTGATGAGTGGAAGAGAAGGCCACATGGCCTTAACTCCATCAGGCTAAATAAATATATTCTATTCTATGAATTATGTTGAAATGAACGCAGGAACTTCAAATAGTCATATCAGGAAATTACGACAGGGAGAAAAGAGTTTCAGGCGCCATAATTACGAACGAAAATTGAGATATTTGATATTTCAGGAGAATATTAAATTTAATCAGCTACTAAATGTATATACAGAATAGGATATTCAAGATGATGATTTACAAAAGCAGAAATATTTGTCAGAATCTAGCGCATTAGTGATTGAAATAGAATTACAATAAATCGAAGATGTATAAAGCATCAGGTTCATGGGATACCGGCAGAAATGATAAAATCAGAAGGTGAAAAGTTGATGGAAAATACATATCAGTTGTTTAGTATGATATGAGAAAAAGAGGCTCTTCCAAATGAATGAAAAAAAGTCGATTATCATACCAATTTATAAGAAATGGGATAAAGCTGTTTGCAACTACACCTCATTATTAACTTCGTATAAAATCCTAATAACTATATAAGTATCTAGTCTTACTCCCTACATTGACGACGTAATTGGCGTAATCAATGTGGATTTAGAAGAAGTAGGTCTACAGCACATCAGATTTTTAGTACCCTATATGACAGATTTCATAAAAAGGGACTTCAAAAAAGCATACGACTCAATTAAGAGGTAAAATTTATATGGTGCGTATAATGTCGGAGATCGAAATTTTCAAAAAGTCAGACATATTCGATTGTGTCTAGATGGCACAAAGAGTATGGTAGATTCATTATCTTCTCTGCTATTCAAATTTGAACTAAAACATACCATCAAATATTTAGCGGATGAAAAATGCCTACAAATAAATGGTATTAATAAGCTGTCAGTATATAATGATGATATAGTATTATTAAGTGTCAGCAAGGATATATTAAGGGCAATAACGGACATTCTATTGAGTAACACTAAGAAATTGTGGCTGAAGTAGACATCAATAAAACTAAATATAAGGTCACTTAATGAAATACATTATATATTGGAAATGGACATTTAATGACAACTGAGAGAAATTTGGAAGAAGTGGCTGAATTCAAATACCATGGAAGAATAATTACAAACGGGACAAGATTCTCAAAGAAATTAAACATAGGTTTAATTCTGGAAATGCATTTTATTATGTATTACAGAAAATGAAATATATATATAACACTGTTATTCTCTCAGTTACATTAAATGGATGCAAAACATGGACACTTGCCTTAAGGGAGGAGAAATATTACGAGTATTAAAGTTTTTAGAAAAGTATTTGAACCAAAGAGAGACGAACGGACAAGCGAATGGAGAAGAATATCTAATAGCAAACTACATTATCGTTATGGGAAACCAGATATAATATGAGAAGTTAAATTTCATAGACTGCGATGGGCAGGACATGTGGCACGAATGGGGAAGAGGCTTGGAAACTCCTCTTATGAAAACCAGAGTGAAAATGTCCAAAAGCTAGGTCAAGAATGAGGGCGAGGATAGCATTAGCCATGGTTTTAGGCAAATAGATTTAAAAAAGGGGATGATTGGAAAACTTTAGCTCAGGATAAGGTCCATGGAGAGCTTATGTCTGCGCGGACATGAGCCTACGGATTTGATAGTACCAGCGAGTTAGTTAGTTAGTTATTAATACTGATAAACATTGTATGGACATTTTTCAACAGAATATTAGATGCTAGTATAGTTCATTGATACAAGCCGAGCAGTTATATTTGACTATTTAACTCATGCCCCAAATGGGAGTCAATGACCAATCACGTTACAGTGATTTTTTATTTACAATCAATCACAGTCGTGTTTCGCCTAGAATATACCAACTAAAGTTTATCATAATAAATAAAGCACCTCCTTTTTAACATTCTGAATAGGTCATAGCATTATTTTGCAGTGACTCAGTAAGAAATACGGCTACCTGATGTTATATATAGTGCATGAATGTCAACACATATCGCATGCGAGAGTTAATATAAAAACATTTGTAGCAATTGATTATACCACCAAAAAAGAAACCACTGTTTGCACTATCTTAAATGTATTTTTTCCCAGAAAAATATATTTGTCATATTTACATCATAGAACATCAGAAATGAATTAATATACAGTTTGATGTGTTTTATTTTTTCTCAACTAGAGTGCATTCTTACAACATTGCGTTCCTTTGGCAATAAATAATATGATCTGTTTGCAGTGACAAACAAAAGAAGTAAATGAAGTTTACCAATCGTTTCTCATTTGTTTTCAAACATCGCCATTTACATTAAATATATAAATATTTAAAAATAACTATATTTAAATAATGATTTCTGAGTAAACAGCTTAATTTTAATTTTTAAATAGTCCTAACCAATGCCACTCTTCATTTTCAAATTCTCTAAACAAATTCACTCCTCACTTCGTGAGTCGTGAATTTATCAATATTTTGGAAATATCTCGTGGCATTACTTATGACTAATTCAAAATAACCAAATTATATTTGATTTTTATCAATACATCATGTTTTTACATAATATTGCGACATCTTACTACTATTATTTTAACTACTACAAATAAAGATAATGATAATGATTATGATAACAATAATAATAATAATAATAATATCCCTCAGGGGTCCTCATCTAGGGGATATGTGGATGGCGACCACAAGGTGCCCAAGCTGAGCAAAACATTTCTTCCACTTATTTGTGTTTTGCACTCTTTTAACTATACTATCTAACCTCTCTTGGTTAACTCTTGTTTTTTTCAACTCTGATGCTATTAGGGCATCCGAGGGCTAGGGAATTTTCCTTTCTTCCATTTCTTCTTTCCTTTATTTTCTTTTCTTCTCCAGGAAAGTCTGACCAGAGGCTATAAGATGGCAGCCCCATCACTGGTCTTGCCTTCCTTTGGCGAGAAACCAATCGAAGGGACTATTATTATGCTTTCAAGTCTTATACGAGAATTTCCCGGAAGGATCAAAACGCTGGAGGGAAATTTTTCTATAGGATCGTACCAGGCCTTGGCCTAATAATAATAATAATAATAATAATAATAATAATAATAATAATAATGGTGGTAAAAATGATTACTTCAGATTTTAATACCATTTAGGCCTATAAATGTCATTGAAATAGTTGTAAATCAATGTTTCGGATCAAGAATAAGAATATTAGAATCGGCGACTTGGTAAAATATGCTCCTTAAATTCTATGTATGTGTGTATATATATATATAGGCCTATGACATGATAACAAAAATAAATGCTCGGACGGGATTTAAACTCGGACCGCTGGATTGATACCCCAGTGCGCTACTGATTACACAACCCAGCAAATTTAGTACAAACATTAATTTTTCTTTTATATATATATATATATATATATATTCTCTGTCATTATGAGATCTAGCGGGAACTTGCTCTCCACTGTCATCTAGTAGCTACTATAACAAGTAAGCAAATTAAAGAGAATAGTTTTACTTTATAGCAGTGACGCTGTATCGATGTTATAATTAAATATGCATGTATGTATGTATATACATTCCATCGTTGTGGTTTCGAGGTAGTGTGCTGCCTTGTCACGCGGGCCCGGGTTCGATTCCCGATCTGGACAGACTCCTGTGTGAGCTTTTTTTTTCTCATCTGTAACAAAAATATCAGGAAGCTAAGGGCCCAACGGTCCCCGAAATTCATCCGGTCATCATCATCATCCTTATCATTAACATTACCATCCTTCACCAGTGTGGAAAACAACTGAAGCTACCACACCTATAATTAATTCCCAAGTAAAGCTGCAAAGCATTGCATGAAAATGCTACGATTGCAGTGAAACTGCCCTCGGGTAAAATTACTATGGATAGATATATATATCATGTTACGTTAAATATAAGGAATAAAAGTTTAAACACTTCATTTAAATACATTAAAAATATTGTATCTACTATATTTTTACCTCTAGTGCAATGTATAGAATATTAACTTTATCCAAGTAGCAATTTTATGACATTCACAATTTAATGAAAGCACATCATTTTAAAATACATAAAATAACAATTTCCTTTATTACGAAATTTAAATTCTCTCTTTTTACACTTCTCTTATCGTATATATGGACTCTTACAACTCAAGAAACATTAAGGAACAAAATTACATACAACAACACGTTTGAAAATATCATACTGTTTAAAATTTCCCTTTTTGCCGACGTCATGCCAGTAAAATTATCGTTTATAAAACCTGATATTAATAATTTTACAAGCTTACTAATGTGAAGAATATTGTCTTAAAAGACGGAAAAGCAAATGGCCTCTGAGCTTCAATAGGCATTATTTCATTTCTATGAAACACCGCGTGAAAATGAAATTACAAAGGCATGGAAAAGAATTAAATTTGCATGCGACATTTTACATTCAACTGTTTTAAGGAGATATTAATTCAAATGTTTCATGGAACACTTGGTAATATTCTCAATTTGATTCAACAAAGGAAGAGAAAAAAAAATCATAAGTTGAAGAGTCTAGCGGTGTTAAGAAATATTCCACTAAACTATACAGTTTTTTAAGTAAATTTTTAACTAAAGGACAAATGAATCTATCTATCTATCTTCGGTTTTTTTTACAGCTGCTGCCGTCTTCCCGTGCCAAACTTCTAAAGCCTACGATCTTGGACATCTCCTATAATTAAGGCTCTTGCTTGCATTGCTATCCTCATGTTTTCCTTCGATCTTAACTTCGGTCTCCCTTTTTTCTTCTTTCTGGTCGGTTACCACTGATATAATTGTTTCGGCCATCGCTCATCTTCCATTCTTAAAATATGTCGTAACCACTTTAATTATTTCAATTATGATTTCTTCTGCTTCCATTACGTTTCTAATTTCCTTATTTGTGAAATGTTCCAATTTTGTCTTCCTGGCACTTTTACGTAAATAATCAATTTCTAGAGTTAATTGTCTATTTCGTAGTATTGACTGTCCATACCTCATTTCCAATATATTGCAACAAATTCCACCAATGTTTTACTAATACTGTTTTTATCTTTCCAAATATGCTTATCCTATCATATAGAATCTAACGATGACATTATTTTGCTACTAAATTCAATTCTTTGCTTTATGTTCTCTTTTTCTATACCTTCAATGTCATCTATAGTTATTTCCAAATATTTAGTTTGTTTCACTTGCTTTATTTGAATTCCTTCTTCCAACATGCAATGATTTCATTCATTGCTATTTATAGTCAGATATTCTGTTTTTTGTTGTTCTAATTTACTATGAGACCCATGGTTCATATGTTTTTTTCAACCTTTTATCGTGAATTCCATATCAAATTTGTCTTGCGCTAAAAGCAGTAGATCATGAGCAAATTGTAATGTCAGCAAACATCTGTAACCTATTCGGATATCCTTACCTTTGCACCTTGTTTCCATTTCCTCAATACAAATTCTACATATATATATATTAAATAAAATTGGTGATAGACTGCACGCTTGATTCAGTCCCTTAGTGGTTTCATATTATTAGACAAATGAATAAAATATAAGATAAAATATTTTTTTGCATAAAACACATATTTCAAATTCGATCTTGGTTAAGTTGATATATTATATTCAGTTCAAGACACATTTGCTTTTTTAAAGAAAAATTTACGCTTGAACTGGGAAATGAACCCCGGACCTCTGACTCAGTACGTCAGCGTGCAATCCATTGCACAATTCAACGCCCGATACAACAGCTAAATTTCTTTCCACTTAAACAATTCTCTTAAGAACAGAGGCAGATAACTCTCGCTGTTAACAACGCCATCTGACGACTTATATTCGAAGTACTTTTAACGAGATTTTTACATTACTTTTAAGAGGTAAAGCTTAATAATTTGATGTTATATTTAGTTTAACATAATCTAGTTTTAGACAGATTTTATTTCTTGAAAAGAAAAATTAACGCTTTTTCTTTTAGAAAATAAAACACTTTTCGTAGCTAATTTCATTTTATGAAAAGAGCACTGTACAGTTCATAAAATTCAAATTACACGATTATCCTTGAGATTAAAATATTGAAATAACATTCGTTAATTAGCAGAAAGAGAATTACAGTTTGCTTCCGCGCCATAGCCGAGCGGTTTAAGTCAAGATGCAGCGGTGGAGAGATACGGGACTTGCGGTTGTTCGAATCTCATGGGGGAAGATATTCTCTCAAGACCTTTTGACAGGTTAGGGACCAGTGTTTAACCAGCACCGAGGAATTTGGGTAGCAATAATATGTATCAGCTTTCAGGTTGAGAAAATAGCTATAACGGGTTGGGTACCCGACATGCTGCTCACATATCACCCCAATACTGGACGAGATGATCATCCCCTCATTAATTAACATATGTTGTTGTCATGTTGTTATGCCGACAGCTGGCTGGTAGACCTATTGGGCCATGGAGTTTAGTTTAATATATAATAGTAGTTTATTAACGTTCAGGTGTAGGTATTCGGAATAAGCACATACACACACACACATATATATATATATATATATATATATATATATATATACGCGCGTGTGTGTGTGTGTGTATGAGCACTGCCAAAAGAATTCTAATGTTTCCAAAGGTTGGGAAGTGGTTTTTACAGAATCGGGAAAATGTTTAAAACCCGAGCGATAGCGAGGTTTTTAATTTCACAGATTCCGTAAAACACCTCAAAAACGTGCGTTGTACATTATTTTTAGCGCGATGGTGTTTTCAAAATAATAAATAATAGTACAATAATAGCACCTTTGTTGGAAATATTTGCGTTCACTATAAACAATTGACTAATGTTAACAGTGTGGGCAATGTTTATTAGTTGAAACAACAGGAAGCCATGAGACCAATTAGTGATAAAATAACAGGAGGCCATGAGACAAATTAGTCATATAATGGCGGCAAGTACGTATTTATTGTTTTATATTGTTTCAAATAAAGTTCAATGCATTTCAAATGCAGTAATTTTTTTCATATAATGCATATTAACACTACATTTTTTATTTTTTATATACATAGAGGGCAGTGGTTTTACTTCCTACACGCGTGTTTGTAATATGTAATATTACAATATAGAAATTTTATTACAGTATAGGTATTTAACTTGGCAACCCCGAAATGTGGGAAGTTCAACTTTCAATCATGGTCGCCATTACTCCAAGTACGACGAAACACACTATCGCGCAAAAAACGTTTTTTCTACAAAATAGTGTTTGAGGTACGCAAGTTCTTACTAAGAATTCAATAAAGTCTTAATATAATAAGGGGAATCAATTAATGTGAACTGAAGCCTTTTGTGGATGTCTAACATGACTTAAGTACTCAGATTACATTAATCTAAGGTACCTTCCGCTGGCTCAAGTCTCAACAGGGAATACATTGTCTCACAGAATACTGCAAAGTAAGTCCTGGTACATATTACCTATAACGGCTGAGAGACCCGACATGCTGACCATATTTCAGCTCTATAGTGAAAAGATTATCTTCCACCTTTGCAATTAACATGTGTGGATTATAGGCCCACAGCAGTAGTCAACCAAATGTCTTTTAGGCCTTTTCAGACATGGAGCTTCAAAATATGTTAAGATAAATTGTTATTGAAAAAGACAATAAATGAAAACGCACCCAGTACTTGTAACCCCCTCTACCAGATCTTCAGTTAAATACCAGTTTTGAATCCTGCTGATAATGGGACTAGTACCGAAAGGACTACAGATAAATAACTAATAAAGTTGAGGAAATTGATCTTTTAGGTAAATATTTCATAATTGTATGTTTTAATATCAGAAATATGTTTTAATGTCGGAAGTAAAATTGTACTTGACAATAAAATTTTGGAGCAGTTTAATAATTTTATATATCTAGGATGCAATATCTTATATGAAGAAGAAAATGATGTTGTTGCGACAAGAGTCGCTCTTTCTGTCGGTAATAGCAGACACCTGCCGCCTGTTATTATGCTAATGATGTAGTTCATCTGACTGCCGCTTGTAGGCGCCTGAATACAGTAACGCTGAATTGTATTGGTAGCATTTTGTTGAATAATGTTGCCAACTTCTGCGTATTGCTCAGGTCTGTAGATGACTACAACACTCTCTCGCAGTGTGTATTCGGCTACCTCAGAGTGCGTTAGGTAGCCTCAGTCTGTGTTCGGCTACCGCAGTGTGCGTTAGGTAGCATCAGTGCGTGTTAGGCTTGCGTATTTGGTGGGCACTCTTACGTGGTTATTGAGGACCACGTGCTGCCTGTTCCGAAGGTAATACACTTCGAGGCCCCTCTAGTCCTAGGAATGGACTTTGATTGAAATATTTGATCCTGTTTTTAATTGTAACCACGTATTAATTCAGCACAAAAATAAACTTGACTTTTCACCGATTACATGTATGTGATAACTAAATCTACCTTTATAAAATCCAGCACCCCAGAGGAATATTAGGAAAAGGATTCAAAATTGGACCGTGTTGGCATGCAACAGATGTAAATGTAAAAATATCAATTTTTAAAAGAACTTTAAGGTTAATAAATTATATATTCTAGTCACAGTTAGTCCAAAAACATTCAAGACTAAAAGAGTATAAACACCGGCTCTTCCGACTCTTTTGTATGGTAGCGTATTATGGACGTTGAAACAGAAGGATATACAAAGACTTAGATCTGCTGAAATGAGGTACATTCAGAGGACTGCAGGATACACACTACTAGATCACAAAAAAATGAAGACATCTTAGAAGAATTACACATGGAACCTTTAGAAACAAATTTTTGATTATAAGTCAAGATGGATGCAATATGTTCATCGAATGGAAGATCACAGGATACCCAAACAAATGTTAAGATATCAACCTGCAGGAAGAATAAGATCAGGACGACCACTCAAAAGACTTCTGGATGGTGTTTCCCTTGAGGCCGAAACAGGTCAACAAGTGACCTAAATTCCTGAATGTACCGTGATGATGATGATGTTTTAATTTTGAATAATACCTCAAAGGAACTTCATCATGAATCTTATTAATGTTAAATTGTCATTGTAGTTAGAATGAAAGCAATATGTAAGATTATTTGCACTGAAACAAAATGTAGATAGGAGACTGGATTATAGTGAAGTGTTTCACTTTGATGTGCTCACAAACTATAATGATTAGAAGTTTATTCCGTGAAATAGAACCGATTATAATCATCTGGCTCAGAAATTGTGTAATACCTGGTCCATTAGTTAATTTCTAAAGTTGAACTTTCTGTTAAGTACCTTATAAAGCAGAAGACTGTGCAAGCCAATTCTCAGGAGTGCTTCTTTGTTCTTCGTAATGAAATTAATTGATATTTATAATCCTTTTAAATATTAATTTTAAAGATGAAGGACTTGGATAAGACGATACAGGGTAACATAACATTAACTCATAGGCATAATTTAAGTCAATTTAACAATTTAGTGTTCACTTAACTGGTTAGTTCACAATATAAATCTACTCTAAGTGACTATTTAACTCATGTCCCAAATGGGAGTCAATGACCAATCACATTTCAATGATTTTTTATTTACAGCCAATCACAGTCGTGTTTCGCCTCGAATTCATCAACTGAAGTTTATCATATTGAAGGAAGCTGCTCCTTTTTAAAATTTTGAATAGGTCATAGCATCATTTTCCAGTGACTGACTCTCCAAGAAATACGGTTACCAGATTGTATATATATAGTGCATCAATGCCAGCTGATAGCGCATGCGAGAAATAATATAAAATCATTTTTAGCAATTGATTATACCACAAAAAAAAAAGAAACCACTGTTTGCACTTTCGTAAACGAATTATTTTCCAGGAAATGGCATTGTAGAATAATATAATTGACATATTTACATCATAGGACATCAGAAATTAATTAATACATATAATGTTGATTATACATTTCTCCACTAGGGTGCATTCTTAGAATATTACGATCCTTTGGCAATAAATAATACGATCTGGTTGCAGTGATGAACAAAAGAAGCAAATGAAGCATACCAATCGTTTCTCATTTGTTTTCAAACATCGCCGTTTATATTAAATATATAAATATTTTAAAATAACTATTCTTAAATAATGATTTGTGAGTAAACAGCTTAATTTTATTCGTTAAATAGTCCTAACAGATGCCACTCTTCGTTTCCAAATTTTCTAGATAAATTCACTCGTGGCATTACTTATGATAAAACTGATATTTTCATTATTCTCTGATAAATGTTAAATAAACTCCTATATATAAATCTAATAATTCTATATTGTTCTCATTAGCACAAACAAATCCATTTCAATAATGGTAATTCGTAAATTAATTTAGTCCACCTCTGTGGTCTCGGGGTTACGTAGTTGCGTCCTACGTAGGGGATCTGGGTTAGATTCCCGGCCCGGACAAGTTTCCTAGGTGATGTTATTTTCGGAGTTTTTCTTCACCCGTAAGACAAATGTCAGGAAACTTTAAGGCCCAAAGTATCCCCGATCACCATTTGCTCCACATCACTATCTTATTCGCCACGTTTGTATGAAATTGTGTGTGAATTAAAGTATTTCGTCTTATGTTTTTTTGTCTCGCAGAAGGCCTTGACATTGACTTGATCCCTCATTCTAGGAGGCCCTCAAAATCCTGAGTTACCAAAATAGTACGTATGTGGTGGTGTCGCTGTAAGTCCCGGATGGCATGTTGCACGTAAAAGTACCTATAAAGGCGAGAGGTTAAACTGCGTTAATGGAATCGAATTAATTAATTAATGTAACATCTCTAAGAATAATACTTTTTGTCAATGGAAGCTAATTAATAATTTAAAATGTTATTTTAAAGTAATGCATGGAATTATGTTTTTTATCTATAATTAAAACAAACAAAATTAAGAACTTAACAATATACGACCGATCGAATTGGCTCCAGCGGTAATATTTGAGACTCGTTTCGGGAGATCCCAGGTTCAAACCCCGACGCCGACCAACTGAGGATTATACTGATTTTTCTGTCGTCAAAAAAATTGGGTTGTAATTTCATTATATGTAATCATCAAATATTCACCACATCATATTAGCATTAAATAAGTAGATTAGTAACTAGCCGCCATATTACTTTTTATGTATAAGCCTCTATAAATTAATGAAATTAAAAAAAAATCATATAAAGCAAAAAAGGTTTCACTATGGAGTATTCCATGATCTTAACAGTAAGCTATGTGAAATTTTAAAAATTATCTACAGTTTTATTTTGTATTGGATGATACCTGGCGTACGTTGCTACGCAGAAATATATAAAATGTGTATTTATGTTTAGTTGAATAAGTAAAAAGAAAAATAAATATACATTTATATCGTAATTATGTTTAGATACCCCGTGCTAATAACCGGCGTTCCCCGGGAATCTATTTATCCCGATATTCTTGGCATCAATGAACTGAAAGACAAAAATGGTTATTATCCGTAAAATATAGACATATGCTGTTCCAGACATTTTTGTAGCATTTTACGAGCTATTCAAAACTGTGAACATTACTTTTGTGTATTTGTTACAGTTTATGCAGCATAAGCCATTTAATCGTCCAAAAAGCCACTTTTTGTTTGTGCACCGATGCACTTATTTTTTTTTAGCTCCGGATCTATAGTACATAGGATAATATGCTCTATACGTTAATTGGCCGAGACAAATTCTCTAAATGATGGTGAAAATCCCATTCAAATATGTCAAGTAATTTTTGAATCTATAAAGGACTGAAGATATTAATGACGAGATCAATATGAAATTTTATAAAGTAATGGCTGTTCCTGTATTGATGTATGGATCAGAATGTTGGACGATCACTAAAAACAAGAACAAAGATTGGAAGCAGCTGAGATGAGATTTTTAAGAAATATAGCAGGATATACTCTGCTGGATAAGAAAAGGAAGGAAGATATAAGGAAGGAACTAAATATTTTCAAACATACAGACCGAATAATTAAATATAGGAACGACTGGAAAGAACATATTAATAGAATGCCAGAAGAAAGATTTCCAAAATAATTGCTAAAGTATAAACCGCACGGAAGAACATGGACGCCCACACAGAAGATGGTCTGAACAATTTTAACAATTCTAGCTTTCATGAAACCGGAACGAGCCAACAGGCTTAATCCCTGGATGATGATGATGATGATGAAGGACATACAGACTCACACTCATTTTTATATAATTATAAAGTTATTTTTATTTATGATCGCCTTTTAAGAACCGTGATGTTTTGTGTAGGTGTTCCACAAGTTGAACATTCTCTCTCGTCCTAGAGCCGTAGCGTATGTCGAGTTTGAATATGGTTCATCATATGAAGCCGGTAATTTTTCAAGCAGGTTGCACTTGTCATGCAGTTAAGGAAAATATGAAATAAAACTACGAAATTCAACTCAAGTCGAATCAGAATCCACTACGCCAGAGAAAAGTTTATCATCCATATAGACCGACTACTCTGTCAGTTTACGTATGTCCTGAAATTATATTTATTTAGAGTAGCGTAAATAATATATTTCTTTTCTAAATATATTCTTCACATTTACCATTTCCACAGATGCAGTTGGTGCACTAAACATCAAATTTCTTATAGACGAAACACTCATTTTATCACAGATCTCTGAAAATACTAAACGCGAAAATAACTAGAAGAATAATCCAATTTAAATTGGTAGACGTAATCTACATGAAATCAAACTAATGTTATGTCTACACCGAGAGACGAGGACAATAAAAAAGCACTAACTACAATAAAGCGTGTTATAAAATTTCTTGTAGAGGAAGTAGTATTTCCATCAGAACTCATTTCAGAGAAAGAGGGGAAAGGGAGAGAGAAAAAAGAGAGAAAAGAGAAAAAGAAATAGCTTTAGAATAAAAATAACGAAAATAATTAAATGTGTTATGCATATTGTGTGAACCGAAATTTGCATTAAAAAAGTAAAAATGAGTAGCACAATAAAAACGAATGATCAAGAGGCTACTAAAATGATCGTTGACACCGATTAGCATTCGACGTAGCGTGATGCGATGCCTCAACCTTAGTTTCAGTTTTTTTAACTGTACTTCAGTACTTACATCCCCACAGGTAGTCTGAATCTTATCCTAGATCCTACACAAAAAAAGTTTGTTACAACTGTAAATCGAACCCATAAACCTAGGATCCCAGTTAGATATTCCAAGAATTGCACGCAGCGACATTCTAAATTAATATTTTTTTCGCATAAAAACAGGAACAAAAAACGAACTGGAAATTGAAGTTCGTTAAATGTGAAATGTTACTTAATTACAGAACATGGCAGTATCGATCTTGGGGTCGAGCAAGCGATTGAAAGATAGATGGCCTGACGTGGTGAATAATGTTAGTGCATCCTAAATGTCGTTTCCAAATTAGAATATCTAGGAATATTTTTACATGAACAAAGAGACAACTAGTCTACCGCGGAGGGATTTTTCAATGGTTGTCACATTTAGATGGATGTTCTGCAAGAAGTGAAATTCAGAATACAGTCTGCACGTTCTGACAGTGAATTATGGATATACAAATATCACGTTATTCTTTACTTTACTCCTGTCCTTACTCCTCTGATACAAAATATTATTTTTGTTGTGCAACGAATGCGAATTCCTCCCTCCATGTTTACAATAAAGGAATATTATATGATAATGAAATCTGAAACAAAAACATTAAATATACTATGATAACTATACCCCGGATTTGTATGCGAAATGCATGTTTTGTTTTACACATTAAAAAGTATGCGGAAATAATTTACATGTTAAATGGTCCCTTCACAGACAATTTGAACGGTATTTGATAATGCATTGAAATGCATATTCCGAAGCAAAATGCTTATTTTAGATTTTAATGCATATTTTACTCCTAAATGTGGTATTAAATTATAATTTTCCCTTCAGATAATTATTGGTAATTAATTATTAATTAATATTTTTTATATTAATCCATTGGATTAACGTGTAAATTTACATCTGTGTAAGAGGGGAATACCCGTGGCCTTGAGAAATGATATTACAGTATTACTAAAATCGCATTTGGTAAGCTTAGTGAAATATTAAATAAAAATCCTGGCTGCAATATAATTTGTCAAATTAGCAAAATGCTCTCTGGTGATAGTGAAAAAATTGTAACCAAGTAGGAATTCACTGAAGAACTGTGGTATTTTTCACATGCACTTGTGACATCATGTGATGAAGAAAGGACATTTTCTTTGTATAAAACCTTCTTCACTGATAGACAAAGGAGCTTCCCACAAGAAAACCTTCCGCATCTACTGTAACAGCCAGGAATAAGCTAAGGTACCCACAAAGTAAATAATTTATTTGATTTTATTACAATCTGTTTTAAGCATATTTAGGGCGCATATTGTCTATATTTTGCATGCATATTTGCATGCAAATTTAGTACTTTATTTTGCATACAAATCCGGGCTCTAATAATAACCATCAGAATATATTCATAAACTGGAATTGATGTTTATAAGTGGGTCGCATTACTTGTGCTTGATTGCGGATCGGGTTAGATACCCGATGAAATTGAAATTTTAATTATAAGGCCTGGTAGTTTAAAACTTTTAATTCATAAATTGTGCACCAGATTCCACTTTAAATTCCGCATCGCAAATCATATGATAACACTGAGCAACAAAACAGAACCTTTTTTTTTTTTTTTGTCTCAGAAAATTATGTGATTCTCATAGTATATTTTCTCCTGAATTCAAATATGATATCGGTTTTTCTCATTCACTCAAGGTTTCCGAGAGACAGAAATTTATAATTTCAAACACTTTAATATTTTCTACATTCATAACTACACAATATTCGAACATTCGGACTTGCCCAGAAAGTAAGTAATGACGATTTTCTGCTATATTTCGCCTGTGGAGCATCCCTCTTGATGGTTCAACAATAATCGGCCAGCATATTAGGATTCCATTTGCCTTGATATCTCTTTTCTATAGCTGATATCTCCTGAGGTAGCTCATTTGGTTTTTATTTTACAATGGACAAATGGACAAAAAAACTGCATTAAGTACAACTATTGGTGCTCATGAGACAAAAATCATGTTGACCAGTGTAATTATTCATCAGTTGAGGACGTTAAGACTGGAGGTCCTCTTGGTACTTTACTACAGAAATAGTTTGCATGTACGCAACGGTATTTATATATTATCATTATCTTCACCGTACACACAAACACATTCTACATGTACACTTAAATACACACTCATCCACATTCATCTCTGTACACATTAGGTCAAGTGCACATTACCCATGTAACCAGGTTTGTCAAAGTGGAGTGTAAGTTGAAATATAGATTTAATAATACCATCTATCAGCCTTGAGTGCAGACAAGTGCATTAACTGGCACTGTATCTAAAGAGTAACCATTTGGAATACAGACACGATATTAAATACCAAGCTAAAGATAATCATATCAAAGTTGCCAATTTTAGAAACAAAAATAAAAATATTTTGGAGACACTGCATCCACTAAGACACCAGTACATTTTATTTTATTTATTTAGCTTGGTGAAGTTAGGGCCATGAGGCCTTCTCTTCACTTCCAGGACAGACATTAGTTTCTTAGAATGCAACAATCACAAAATTATAACATTAAATACTGAAGTTAAATTTTATCAAACTGACAAATAATAGAACTTACGGAACAAACTTTATATGTTATATTATTATTATTATTATTATTATTATTATATATTATTATTATTATTATTATTAGTGTTACTATCATTAATAATAATACTAATAATAATAATAATAATAATAATAATCAGAACGAAGAAAGCTATATTTCAAGTTCTGTTACAAAGCATTTTATTATATGGGTCCGAAACCTGGAGAATAAGTAGAAAACAAGCCAACAAGCTGTTAGCAGTAGAAATGAATTTTTGGAGGCGATCGACAAGAATTTCGAGAAGGAATAAGTTCAGAAACAGCACAATAAGGGAAATTATGTATGCTGAAAAAAGCATATTAGGAAAAAAAAACGTTTGAAATGGTATGGGCACCTCATAAGAATGGAAGAATAGAGAATACCAAAGAAGATCCTTAATTAGAAAGCTAATGAAAGAAGTGGAAGAGGCAGGTCTAGAGAACGATCGATGGATGGAGTGAAGAGAATTATGGAAGCTAGATATTTGAGGGAAGAAGATACTTTAGACAGGTATCTCTGGCGACAAATCACTTTGGGTTGAAGGAGAAACATTGTATTGTGAAATATTCATAAATAAAAAATATTATTTTAAATAAATTTTAATGATAGTAATATTGTGTTTTGATTATAATAAACAAAGGATGTTCCATAAGTCTTGCCGTG
Source organism: Diploptera punctata (assembly GCA_030220185.1). Taxonomy (NCBI): domain Eukaryota; kingdom Metazoa; phylum Arthropoda; class Insecta; order Blattodea; family Blaberidae; genus Diploptera; species Diploptera punctata. The sequence continues at coordinate 1,800,617 of JASPKZ010007267.1, forward strand.
CACCTCATTTTTTCCATTGTTTTTCAAAACACTTTCCACTCCTATCGATACACTTATTCGTTCTCACACAAGAATCACAAATCATTGTCCCCACTTTTCTTGAAGTATTTCACTGCACATTTCCTCAAACCCTGAAATTGACTGCTCTTGTGTTGCAAACTTCCGTCCTTTCAACTGCATTTTGACAAATGGAAAGTGTCCAAAGTCACATGGGATAAGATTAGGCTGTATGGAGGAAGCGGCTCGCTTTGTTTACCCACAGCTGTTGTATGTTATAAAATACAAAGATCCCGAATACTGCTGCTACCACGGTGTTGTCACATTGCTATTCCTCCCTCAGTTTCAATTAAAACTCGGAACGTGGAGCAGTCGATTGTTACAAAATTATATACCGTATTTAATTGTTATAATTATCAGTGATTTATTGTGATATGTAGCTCGAATAACATATCTACATATTATATTTGTTTAATATATAAGTGATTTCAACATGTGGCGGCCATGAGAAAATATTTCAGACCTAATAGATAATGTGACACAAGAGGAAGCACCTTCAAGGAACAATAAATTACATTCACAGGATCTTAGTAAGCAGTGTCAACAGTTGGTTCGTAATTAATATTTATGATTATATTAAAGAAAACAATCTCGGAAGAGGGTCTCTTAGATAAACTTTGCTATTCTTCTCTCAGTTTCAATTAAAACTCGGAACGATGTGGAGCATTCGATCCAATTAAAAAATTGTATACCATAATTACTTGCTATAATTATCAGTGACTTATTGTGATATGTAGTTTCAATAATAATACAATATCTACATATTATATTAGTTTAATATGTAAGGGATTTCAACATGTGCAGCCATGCGAAAATATTTCAGACCTAACAGTTAATAATAATAATAATAATAATAATAATAATAATAATAATAATAATAATACATTAAAATCCCAACTATGGCCAACTCACTGGCTCTGTCGAACCCGTAAGTTCATGACCGCGCGGACATAAGCTCTCCATACATCCTATATTCAGCTAATGCTTTCCAATCATCCCCTGTATAATCTACTTCTCTCAAATCATGGATAATGTTATTCTCCCACCTCATTATTCGTCTACAACTGGGCGTTTTCCCTCTGATTCTCCTACCAGAAGATTCCATGCACCTCTTTCATCCCCCATATGAGCAACATGTTCTGCCCATCGCAGCCTACGAGACTTAACTCTTCTTATTATATCTGGCTTCTTATACATATCATGTAGCTCACTATTAAGTAGTTTTCTCCATTCAGCTGTCTGTTCATCTCTTTTTTATCCAAAAATCTTCCTAAGAACTTTATTCTCAAATACTCGTAATCTTCCCCCCCTTAAAGCAAGAGTTCATGATTCGCATCCATATAATATAAAAGGTAAAGATATCCCATTACAGGCCTAGGAGGCCCTAGGGGTAGTAGGAGGTTAAGGCTCCCACTTTTCTGGACAATCGGCACATGATGTCAGCCCTGCGTGACGAACGTCTTTACCCCCAGAACAAGTATCTGGTACTCATTTCAGTTAGAGGCTGAGTCGCTCCCAGAGCCACATTGCCGCCAATAGGTTTGGGTTAATTTAAAAATCCTGACCCCACCGGGACTAGAACCCTCGACCTTCCGGCTTGTAATGTATTGTCTTAATCAAAAACATTCATAAGAACTCTATTCTCAAATATTCGTAATATTATTTCCCCTTTAAAGTAGGAGTCCATGTTTCGCATCCATATAATATAACTGGGAGAATAATAGTTTTATATATTTTCAGTTTAACGTTTTTTGAAAGGAGTTGGGACGTCAAGAGTCCCTGTATAACAGCATGTCTTTCCAGAATTGGGCCTATGTTTAATTACTTTGTGCATCTCATTCCTATTTGTAATTATTGTTCCTAGATAGTTGAAATCAGCCACTTCAAAATTTCTTTCATTTGTCTTTAGATGTCCATTTCCATTATAGGCCTATAATGTATTTCTATGTGAGAAAATGTATTTAGTTTTATTAATGTTTACTTCCAGTCCCAATTTATTAGTTTTCAATAGAGCGCGTGTGTTGGCCCTTAGTATTTCCTCGTTATCGCTCAATAATACATCATTAGCATAAAAATAAATACATACATAATTTTAATTTTAAAAGTTAAACAATACCAAATAATAACATAAAATTAAATAATCACATAAATAATCAATGTCTTCTGCCTTTGTGTAATAAACGCCCATAGCGCTATGAGAAACGTGCCGCGCGGCACCGGCTTTTGTATAAACTGTTAACCATCAGAGTGAGGCTATAATAGAATGATATGTATGTGTAGGAATGTTATCATGGTGAAAAATGCAGTAATGCATCCGAGACTTTGGACGCAGACTCGAAAGGGTTTTCATTAACTGAGGCAGACAGATTTCGGTGTACCATTTTGTAGTAACAGTCATCGCTGTTTCAACATGTTTTGACGATACCATGTTTTCTTCTTCTTGTATCTTGTAAAGCCCTTGTTTTTCCTCAATGAGATTTAGGCTCTCCCCCCTATAGGGAAGATATCGAACCACACAAATTTAGTTACACTTGTTCTTGTATAGATGTCATTGTAGTGGCCCGTGGTCAGCGTTCCGACTTAAACTGACATCTAGAAAACCAAGGTAGTATTAGGACGGGAAAATTCGGTAAATTTTGCTTAGAGGCATTTTTATTCAGGCTTAAGGATCTTTACGAGGCCGGGTTTGAACCCTCGACCCTCGGGACCAGAGGCAAGGAGCATAACCAATAGTCCACCATCATCATCATCCTGTAAGATATATGAATTTTCTTGCATGTGTCGGGTGCTCCTTACCTTCAAAGATCCATATTTTCGCCTGAGATTTTGTTGGGACATCATGTAATATCACCTGTGACGGTAGAATTCACATCCATGAACATCCCAGATCAATATTTTTTAAGCATGTCTCTTCCTCCGTTCATTATATAATGCTGTTACTCTTTATTGAGCAAATGTTATACCCAAAGCGTACAAAACTTGTATATACTCAAAATTATAATTGATCATAGGACGAAGAGTGGATACAGGAATATTTAGAAGTTTGTCTAGTTGACTATATGTGATTTTTCGATATTCTTCAATCATTTTCTGAACAGAAGCAGGTTTTCTGGAGTTAATACTTCAACTGGCCGTCCTGAATGAAGATCATAATTACGCGAAAAATACTAAAGTTTAAATTGGAGGTACCCCCGATAAATTGTCCTTGATGATCTTGAACTGCAGTGTACGATTTCCTTTGAAAACTGTATTTCCTTCTCGTTTCTTTACCACGTAGTCCAGTATGTTTTAATATTGCTTTTAGCCTTCAGTTTAGGGTGTCTTTTCAGAAGCTTGTCGTATCTGCTGAAACCTGTTACGTGATAATCGTCGTTTATGTTCTCTAGTGTGTTGTCATCACTTGCGACTTTAACCTTCTTATCAGGAGAGGGTTGGAATTCACTTTCACTACTTCCATCGCCTCTTCCCGCACTTGCCGTATCACTACAGCTTGCAATGAGATGTTCGTTATTATCATCACTAGCAACATAATTATGTGTTAGTGTTACAACAGTATCTGTTTCTAACTTATGCTCATATTTCTGCACTATAATATATACCAGAAAACATGCGAATGATTCATCATCTATACCAATACCATCTTCACGAAGAAGAGTTCTTCGTAAACTTCATCTCAACCAATCGCAATACATTAGTAGGATTGATTACCAATTGCCGACCCATCTGACGCTTCACTACACAAATAACTTCACAAAACGCAACTTCAAGGGCACACTGCACCGTCCCTACTGGTCTCGACTGGCGTACCAGCAAGTCAATGTGCAATGAGGCATGGCACACGCAGAGGCCTCTAAAGGACGACTACAGAGTTTTGCAGATGAGCGAGTATCACTAGTGCAATAAGGGACCTTTAAATTATCTCTCACACGATTTTGGTGTATATGTGTTTGTTCGAAGCTAAGTACTTTCCTTGTTAGTGTCATTTCCTTTAAATATTAACGAAAAAAAATATTGATATGTCTGTGAGTTGCGGGTATCGGAATCTTACCGGAAGAAATCCGGATTTCAGCTGGAGAAGGGCGTTCAGCGCAGAGGTAAGTTTTGCCGATGAACAGGAAGACTTATGGGACAGCCTTTTTAATAGTGTTATTTTTTGTCATTTATATGCAGATTTTTAATGATTACACATATTTCTATGCCTAAAGTTTTATTTTTATTCTCCATTCACTCCATGTCCTCCAGTCCTCTTGTTCTCATTCCATTTCTTATTTCTTGCATCCACAAGTTACGAGTTCTTCCTTTCCTTCTTCTTCCAGATGGACACCATTCCAATGTTATCGCGGGTAACATTTCGTCTTGCATTCGTTGTACGTGCACATACCAATTTAATTGCTTATATCTTATATAATCTACTATTGGACATCTAATATTAATTTTTCTGGTATGATAGTATTCCTTATGTTTTCTAATTTTGAACATCTTGCTCCTCTCCTTAAGAAATCCATTTCCATCGACATAACTTTTTGTTTTAAGTTTTTGTTGAATTTCCAAACTTCAGCTCCATATGTGACAATACTTCTCACTGTAACTTATTTTTTCTGGTTATATGTCTGTTCCATAAGACTCCATTCATCGTTGCTGCTATTGCTCTGCCTTTATTTATTCTGTTCTTAATATCACTTTCTTGTTTATCCTCTTTATCTACTTTTACTCCAAGATATTCAAATTCTTCACATCCTCTAAATGTACCCCTTTTGATCTTCCAATATCAAGTTTTCGGTTTCGGCTCCACATCCCATATAAAATGTTTTAATAATTATTATTATAATTAAAACGAATAATAATTACATGCACACAATGCAAGATAATTAAGTTGTAAAATACATGAAAAAATGACAAGGTCAAATAATAATGAGATTTACTCTAACAGTAAAAGGAATAGTGTTACGATTGATCAATATGTTAAGCTGTTGTATTATATTTAAATTAAACAAAACTATGTATTACTGTAATGATACTAATAGCGAGATACCTGTTAAGTTTTTTTTTATAAATAATCCTTCAGTTTCTCTTTGAACCATGCTATGGTTGGTATAGCGTGGAAGAGAATTGCACGTTCGTACAAGTGAAACTCTTAAACGTAGTAAGAGTGTAATAAGTATAGTGATGAGGAGAGATATAAAGGGTAATTTGCTGACAGGATCGAGCCCTTAAATAATGTACATAGGAGAGTCTAACGAATCGTTGATATAAATAATCAGGGGATAATAGTATTTTATAGATGGGGTATAAGGAATGGACGTTCTACGATCTTGCAGATTAGCCAACATCAACTGATGAGCAACTCGATTCGGAGCAGAATTTATCAGTACTTACGGCATGATAGAGCACGTGGATGAGCAGATGAGGGAAAATGTTGACGTCATGTATACTTTCCCATCAGAGTGCAGTAGCTGTTTATACAATGAAAGTGTACGGGTCCACTATATGTATTTCATAAACTTACTCGTTATGCCCGTACTTCATGTTACCCATTTAATGTTACAGAGTGTGCAATACTAATAACATTTTAATTTATTTATGTTATTATTAAAGATAAATTTGTATATTTCGATGTTACATTTTCTTTAAAAAATAGTAGGCCCAAAAATAAGAAATAATTTCACAAATAATACTTCCATTAAATAAAGTTCTATCAGTAGTAATCTAAAAGTAAAATAATCAGAATATGTTTAAGAACATACTGAACAGAACTAACGAAATATTTTTCTTTCTGCTACGAGAGTTTCTTTGTTCCAGTTGGTCAGTTTTTAGAGATACATATTTATCATTATTATTATTATTATTATTATTATTATTATTATTATTATTATCATTATTATGTCCACCGCTGTGGTCTCGAGATAGCGTGCTGCTTTGTCACGCAGCGAGCCCGGTTTCGATCCCCGGCCGGGACAGTTTTTCTGGGTGAGGTTTTTCCTCACCTGTAAGACAAATGCAGGGAAAACTTTAAGGCCCAAATGGTCCCCGAAATCATATGGCCATTATCATCATCATCATCGTTATCATTATCGTCATCATCATCATCCACCGGTGTGGAAAGCAACGGGAAGCTACCACACCTACAAATCCCTAGTAAAGCTGCAAGCATAGCATGAAATGCAGTGAAAGACCTGCCCTCGGGCAGAATTACTATAGATGGATTATTATTATTTATTATTATTATTATTATTATTATTATGATTATGATTATTATTATTATTATTATTATTATTATTATTATTATTATTATTATTATTATTATTATTATTAGCCTATTATTTTATGTAAAACATTTTATGACAAATCCAATTATTTTGATTAATTTAAGGGAGGAGAAAATATTATGATTATTTGAGGATGAAGTTCGTAGGTAAATTTTTAGACCAAAGAGAGAGAGAGAGACGAATAAACAGGTGATGGCAGGAAACTACATTACTTATGGGAAATAAGATGTAATGAGAAAAGTTAAGTCCCGTACACTATCATGGGCAGTACATTAGCGTGGGCCGAAAAAAGTCGATTTTTTATTTCGAAGTTGTAATAGCGCGGAAAAATTGCGAATTATATAGACTAAAAAATGGAAAAAAATTATAAAAATCTGTTGACAACTTCCGGTCGCGCAAAGGCTTTAAAGTTTGACAAAATGTGAAAAAAAACTTCATTTTTGCGATTATTTTTTTAATTTTTCAATTAGATGTTTTCGCAATGTAATAGTCTTCAAATACAGCCTAAAAAACATTATGTTTTAATTTGGTTTAGATCAGTTCATATCTTTCAATCGCGCATAAGGCCTGAAATTTACCAAAATATTGAAAATTTCACATTTTACGAGTTTTTTATATCTGTAATATACATTTTTTAAACGTAATAGTATTTTTATTTTTGAACATACGAACAATGTGTTTTACTATGGTGTGAATAAATTAACAACTTCCGGTCGCGAAATGATCCCAATGCTATAGAAAAACAGTACCTGAAAAACGATAGTTATACCTATGACATGATGGGTGATAACAGTACCAACGGGCATGGTACTTTTCGATTTGCTCTATATTTAAAAAGCTTAAATATTTAGGTTACAGTATAGTTTTTAATAATAGACTTACTGTTATAAAAAATAAAAACAGAGTTCTGAATAAATAGTCAATGCTAGTTGAACCTGTCCATTAGTACTGTTCTCTATTTTGTAGCCGAAGGTACTTTGAAGACTGATTTGCTGGTGAAAACAGGCATGGATGATCAGGACAGCAGAGTGGTTCTTATAAATCATCTCCACAAACTTTTCTGAGACTTCCGTTACTAGTTTCACACAGCGATCAACAGCCTGCGCGTGAACTGGGAATCGCTTGAAAGTAATGTTCCAGTCAGGGATTGAGTCACTGTCGATGTGTGATTGATCTCGTAGTAACTGATTTCTTCTAACAATGGGGGGGAAGATAATTCATAGTCCATCCAGTTGATCATTTCCGAGTATTCTTGCGTATTGAAGTTGATTTTTAGTGGAGTGAATGTTCTTACTGTTTTCCTTCTTGCATCTATCTGTCTTGCCTTCAGAATTCTTCGACGTCCGAGCTCTCTTATGTGTTTCTTGTCATCTTGAGTCATGGCTAACAGTAAGTGTTCTGGTTGGGCGAAAAAACCAATCTGCTCGATCACAGGCAAACACAATAACGGTTGCTTATTATTGCAATACATTTTAACTGAATTCTCAACTGTCAAATAGGTTTAGAATATTTTTTGTTTGAATTGTATAATCTTGGTTTCTATCACTGTCCGTACTAGGAAGACAGCGTCCTTTTTCTTCAGTTTCGACTAAATTTAAAACAGAATGTGAGCATGAGGGTTTTGAAACATCTACATTTAAATGACTATCATGTAATTTTCTTTCCAATGCTTTGTTACGCTTGTTTTTTTTTACTTGTGTCTACCGCTCCAATTGTTCCTAATCCGTTTTTGAATGTTTTTGTATACCTCATTATCACTTCGTGTGAAAAAATACTACGGTTTTTACATGTAAATACTAATTACTTATCAATACCAAAAATGAGTAAAACTGTAACTTTTTCATTATTTTGGCAAATATTGGGGCTTATGCGCGACCGGAAGGTATCAACTGATCTAAACCAAATTAAAACACAAATTTTAGGCTCTATTTGAAGACGTTACATTCTGTTACATTTCGAAAACATCTAATTCAAAAATTAAAGAATAATCGCAAAAATGAAGATTTTTATATTTTGTGAAACTTTAGACCCTTTGCGCGACCGGACGATGTCAACCAATGTTGATATTTTTTTTGTCTATATATAATTCGCAACTTGTCGGCGCTATTAAAACTTCGAAATAAAAAAAAAATAGTTTTTTCGGCCTTAACCTACAGTACATACGATATCAAAAGGGAAATGAAAAATGTCTTGCACGATATCCAGAGTTAAACCGTCCAGAAGGTAGGCAAAGAATGTGGTGGAGAATAACATTACCATGATATGAAGTTAAATGAATTATGCAAGGAAAGGTAGGGAAATGCCAGCTCAAGATATGGATTCCGTAGAGATTATTGCTGCGCGACCATGATACCACAGGTTTGATAGTGTCAGTTAATCAGTTAGTTAATAATATATGACAAAAATATATGTAGACCTATAATACATTTTACATATAATTTCGAAAAATATAATTCTGTATAATAATACATTCAAATTCATTCCTATGCTACCATTACTTCTGCGCAATTCCAGAAACGACTCTGTTTTTACGTGCCTCCCTATTGATGTCCCTTCCTCATGCCTCTCGCCTACAGGACAGAGCAACTCTAGCTCTCTTGCTATAATAACTAGATGTCGTAGGTGAATTTACGACAATTGTTCCAGGGACTGTAAAACCTGAAACATTTGGGAATACCACAAATAAAATGTACGCAATAATTACAAAGACGTTCTTTAAGTCTTTGATAAAAATAGTATTTAAGTAATTAAAAAGATTATCACAATAGTCTAATTAAAATGATGCATTCAAAGTTTATCTACTAACATTTGCCTTAGAGCAAGTTATTAATTTTTTATGCGATTTAATGAACGGATTATTGGAAATATTGTTTTACAAGTCTCATTCATTTGTATATTCCAAATTAAAATTGTGTCTATAAATAATCCTATATTTTATATTGTCTCACTAAATGGATATGAACCACATAAATAGGCACATGGGGTAAAATATTTATATTAAATTGTAGCTCATGTAATGTGTTGAACCATAATGATTGCTTGCGACTTTCTAAGTTTTGGTGGAAGTCAATGTTTCATTGCTGAAGTAATTACGGAGAAAGGTCCTATTTAATTTTGGCAACAGTTCCATTTACAGAATATGTTTTGCGTGAATGCAGTTCTGCATGTCGTCCGCGAATAAACGATGATGAAAATATTAAAAAATGTAAAATTCATACCTGTTACCTCAGACATACTCAACTAAAACAAACTTCTGTTTATAAAACGTCGTGAAACATTAAAAATGTACGTCTATCAGAAGACAGTCTTCTATCATCCATCCATCCATAGTAATTCTGCCCGAGGGCATGTCTTTCACTGCAATCATAGCATTTTCATGCTATGCTTTTCAGCTTTACTGGGGCGTGGTAGCTTCCCATTACTTTCCACGCCGGTGAAGGAAGGTGATGATAATGATAAGGATGATGATGATGGCCGGATGATTTTCGGGGACCGTTTTATAGGTGAGGAAAAACCTCGTAGAACCTCATCCAAGAGCCTGTCCCGACCGGGAATCGGACCCGGGCCCGCTGCGTGACAAGGCAGCACTCTATCTCGAGACCACAGCGGTGGACTTTACTATCATAATATCTAAAAATGGAACTAAATGTATTATCAGAATTTATACAGCAGTTTTAGGTCGGTGGGCGTGTTCTCCTTCAACATGTTTGTGTTCTTTGCTTCTTTTAATATATCAATGCCTTCTATGATGTTAATTTTGTAGTTAATATTTTCTCTGTGCAAGAATGACATTGTATTATCGATTGTGTTGAACAGATGACCTGATTATATTATATGCTTGGCAAAGCTTGATTTTCCTCCGCCGTTAATGAAGTTCTTAAACTGTTCAATGAATATAGTGTTAAACAATTCCTGGTCAACTTTTATAAGATTCATGATGTGTTCCGTTGAGGTTTATTCAAAATTAATATAAAATTATATAGAATATTCACCTGAAAGGTCCGTCTCCTCAACTTAATTATCATTTAACTGTAGCGCTTTCGGGACTTGTCCCATCATCGGCAGGATTCAAAACTGGTGTTTCACTGAAGATCTGGTAGAGGGGGTTGCATGTATTTGGTTCGTTTTCGTTTATCAGGCTGTCGTTGTGAGCTGCTTTCATGATTTCCATCTCTTCGAGTACGTTTATCTTCGCTGGATTATTTTCTCTGTGCATTACTGTTAGGGTGTTTTCAATATTTAACATGCGATGTCCTTCATGGATAACGTGTTTTGCATAGCTTGATTTACCTTCTGCGTGAATGAAGTCTCGAAAATGTTCTTTGAATCTGATGTTAAAACTCCTGTTTGTCCTTCCTATATAAAATTTGTTGCAGTCCTTACATGTCAGTTTATAAACTCCTTTGCTGTTGAAAATGTTATTTTCTTCAATGTTATTGTTTATTATGTTGTTTAATTTGTTATTGGTTCTGTATGCTATTTTTACGTTTTTATCGGCTTTCTTTAGTGCATTGGCTAATTTTGTTGTTTCTTTTCCTGTGTATGTAAGTGTTATCCATGTTTTCTTGTTGTTGTCAGATTCTTTTTCTAGTTTAGTTATGTTGGTTATGTTGTTCTTCCTTTTTTGTTTTTTTACGAGCTTATCTATGAATTCTTCATTATAGCCATTGGTTTTTGCCATATACTTAATGTAGTTGAGTTCTTGGATATAATTGTCTTTGCTTAATGGGAGTTTCAACATTCTACTGACTAAGCTATTAAATGTACTAATTTTCTGTTGAAAAGGGTGTGTAGAATTTTTGTTTATGGCCAGAGCATTGTTTGTGGGTTTCCGGTAGATACCGATTTCTAGTTTATTGTTGTGTAGATTTTTGGTTATAGACAAATCTAAGTAGTTTATGCTGTTGTTAACTTCTATTTCTTCGGTGAAAGTGATTTTTTCATGCATGTTGTTTAAGTCTTGTAGTATTTCTTTTTCTTTTCTGTTTTCATTTTCATATATTACTAGTACATCATCGACATATCGTGTTATTAGTTTTATGTTGAATTTGTGTATTAATTCCTCAAAATGTTTATTTTCCAGTTCTTGTAGGAAGATTTCTGCCATTATTCCAGATGTAGGACTCCCCATCGGGATCCCGTCTTCTTGAATAAATAGTTCATTGTTAAATTGGAAGTAATTTTGCTTTATTGTTGTTGTTATTAGTTTGTTTAACTGATTGATATAGTTATCTTCAAGTTTACTGTCTGTTAGTTTTTGTTTTATTATGTTTGCTGTTTCGTTTATCGGGATATTAGTGTACAGGTTTTTTATGTCGAATGACGTCATTTTAGTATTCCTATTGATTTCTAAATGCTGTAGTTTGTCTGCTAGTTCAAATGAGTTCTTAATTGTGTAACGATTTTCAAGTTTGACATCATTTTTCATTTTCTGAGCGACTAATTTGGAAATTTTATAGTTAGGAGCATTCATGCAATTAACAACTGGTCTTATGGGAATGTTGTCTTTATGGATTTTTGGAAGGGCTTTCATTACTGGTGGTGAGGGAGTATTATTTACCCATTTGGCGTTTTTGTATTTGTTATGTTCATTATTGGTTGTGTTGGTGATTAGAGGGCACGATTTTAGTGCTTCTTTTATTTGTCTGCTATACTTTCCTGTGGGATCTTTTTCTATTTTTTTGAAATTGTTTTCTTTTATAAATTGCTTGGTTTTATTGATGTATTCTTCCTTTTCCATAATAACTATTGTGTTGCCCTTGTCGGCTTTTGTATGTATTATATTATTGTTCTTAAATTTTCTTTTTATTTTAGAGATGTTCTTGAGAGTTTGTTTATCTTTGATGTTTATTGTTGGTGGAGTTTCTTTTATGACTTTAGCTGCTTCGTATCTAATATGATTTTTGTTATTAATGTTAAGTTTGTTTATTGCAATTTCAGTTTCAGTAATTAAATTTTGTTGTGTTCTTTTTGCGTTGTGTGTAGGGAAATTGAATTTGTATCCCTTTTCTAGCAAGTCGGTTTCCTGTTTGTTGAATTTTATTTTTGTAAGGTTTGTAATTCTTTTGTCTTCAAAATTGTGTGATTTGTTATGTTTTAGACATGTGTTGTGTTGCATGGCCTTTAATTTAGTTAGCTTCTTGTTCATTGTTTCATATTTATTGCACATGTTATTATTAATGTTTTCGTGAATTTGGTTTTCTATGATTGTCCAACATTTGCCAAATAGTAAGGCGGCTTCTTGTGTGTAGTAGTATAGCTGGTTGTTGATGTTTTGCTTCTTTATGTATAGGAATCTGATTTCGTTTTTTATCCAATTAATTTCGGCCTGTTTTTGTACTTTGGTTGCTGTATTATTTCTGTTTTTTATTTTTATTTTAGCGTAGTTAGGTATTATATTGTGTTTTAAGCATTCTTTATTGAAGTGTATGTTCGCGATCGTTTTGTGAAGTTGCGTTTTGAGGTTAGAATACTTGTGTTTAATTCTAGCCTGACTGGCTGCATAATCAACTTTTATAAGATTCATGATGTGTTCCGTTGAGGTTTATTCAAAATTAATATAAAATTATAGAATATTCACCTGAAAGGTCCGTCTCCTCAACTTAATTATCATTTAACTGTAGCGCTTTCGGGACTTGTCCCATCATCGGCAGGATTCAAAACTGGTGTTTCACTGAAGATCTGGTAGAGGGGGTTGCATGTATTTGGTTCGTTTTCGTTTATCAGGCTGTCGTTGTGAGCTGCTTTCATGATTTCCATCTCTTCGAGTACGTTTATCTTCGCTGGATTATTTTCTCTGTGCATTACTGTTAGGGTGTTTTCAATATTTAACATGCGATGTCCTTCATGGATAACGTGTTTTGCATAGCTTGATTTACCTTCTGCGTGAATGAAGTCTCGAAAATGTTCTTTGAATCTGATGTTAAAACTCCTGTTTGTCCTTCCTATATAAAATTTGTTGCAGTCCTTACATGTCAGTTTATAAACTCCTTTGCTGTTGAAAATGTTATTTTCTTCAATGTTATTGTTTATTATGTTGTTTAATTTGTTATTGGTTCTGTATGCTATTTTTACGTTTTTATCGGCTTTCTTTAGTGCATTGGCTAATTTTGTTGTTTCTTTTCCTGTGTATGTAAGTGTTATCCATGTTTTCTTGTTGTTGTCAGATTCTTTTTCTAGTTTAGTTATGTTGGTTATGTTGTTCTTCCTTTTTTGTTTTTTTACGAGCTTATCTATGAATTCTTCATTATAGCCATTGGTTTTTGCCATATACTTAATGTAGTTGAGTTCTTGGATATAATTGTCTTTGCTTAATGGGAGTTTCAACATTCTACTGACTAAGCTATTAAATGTACTAATTTTCTGTTGAAAAGGGTGTGTAGAATTTTTGTTTATGGCCAGAGCATTGTTTGTGGGTTTCCGGTAGATACCGATTTCTAGTTTATTGTTGTGTAGATTTTTGGTTATAGACAAATCTAAGTAGTTTATGCTGTTGTTAACTTCTATTTCTTCGGTGAAAGTGATTTTTTCATGCATGTTGTTTAAGTCTTGTAGTATTTCTTTTTCTTTTCTGTTTTCATTTTCATATATTACTAGTACATCATCGACATATCGTGTTATTAGTTTTATGTTGAATTTGTGTATTAGTTCCTCAAAATGTTTATTTTCCAGTTCTTGTAGGAAGATTTCTGCCATTATTCCAGATGTAGGACTCCCCATCGGGATCCCGTCTTCTTGAATAAATAGTTCAATGAACAAGAAGCTAACTAAATTAAAGGCCATGCAACACAACACATGTCTAAAACATAACAAATCACACAATTTTGAAGACAAAAGAATTACAAACCTTACAAAAATAAAATTCAACAAACAGGAAACCGACTTGCTAGAAAAGGGATACAAATTCAATTTCCCTACACACAACGCAAAAAGAACACAACAAAATTTAATTACTGAAACTGAAATTGCAATAAACAAACTTAACATTAATAACAAAAATCATATTAGATACGAAGCAGCTAAAGTCATAAAAGAAACTCCACCAACAATAAACATCAAAGATAAACAAACTCTCAAGAACATCTCTAAAATAAAAAGAAAATTTAAGAACAATAATATAATACATACAAAAGCCGACAAGGGCAACACAATAGTTTATTATGGAAAAGGAAGAATACATCAATAAAACCAAGCAATTTATAAAAAGAAAACAATTTCAAAAAAATAGAAAAAGATCCCACAGGAAAGTATAGCAGACAAATAAAAGAAGCACTAAAATCGTGCCCTCTAATCACCAACACAACCAATAATGAACATAACAAATACAAAAACGCCAAATGGGTAAATAATACTCCCTCACCACCAGTAATGAAAGCCCTTCCAAAAATCCATAAAGACAACATTCCCATAAGACCAGTTGTTAATTGCATGAATGCTCCTAACTATAAAATTTCCAAATTAGTCGCTCAGAAAATGAAAAATGATGTCAAACTTGAAAATCGTTACACAATTAAGAACTCATTTGAACTAGCAGACAAACTACAGCATTTAGAAATCAATAGGAATACTAAAATGACGTCATTCGACATAAAAAACCTGTACACTAATATCCCGATAAACGAAACAGCAAACATAATAAAACAAAAACTAACAGACAGTAAACTTGAAGATAACTATATCAATCAGTTAAACAAACTAATAACAACAACAATAAAGCAAAATTACTTCCAATTTAACAATGAACTATTTATTCAAGAAGACGGGATCCCGATGGGGAGTCCTACATCTGGAATAATGGCAGAAATCTTCCTACAAGAACTGGAAAATAAACATTTTGAGGAACTAATACACAAATTCAACATAAAACTAATAACACGATATGTCGATGATGTACTAGTAATATATGAAAATGAAAACAGAAAAGAAAAAGAAATACTACAAGACTTAAACAACATGCATGAAAAAATCACTTTCACCGAAGAAATAGAAGTTAACAACAGCATAAACTACTTAGATTTGTCTATAACCAAAAATCTACACAACAATAAACTAGAAATCGGTATCTACCGGAAACCCACAAACAATGCTCTGGCCATAAACAAAAATTCTACACACCCTTTTCAACAGAAAATTAGTACATTTAATAGCTTAGTCAGTAGAATGTTGAAACTCCCATTAAGCAAAGACAATTATATCCAAGAACTCAACTACATTAAGTATATGGCAAAAACCAATGGCTATAATGAAGAATTCATAGATAAGCTCGTAAAAAAACAAAAAAGGAAGAACAACATAACCAACATAACTAAACTAGAAAAAGAATCTGACAACAACAAGAAAACATGGATAACACTTACATACACAGGAAAAGAAACACACAAAATTAGCCAATGCACTAAAGAAAGCCGATAAAAAACGTAAAAATAGCATACAGAACCAATAACAAATTAAACAACATAATAAACAATAACATTGAAGAAAATAACATTTTCAACAGCAAAGGAGTTTATAAACTGACATGCAAGGACTGCAAACAAATTTTATATAGGAAGGACAAACAGGAGTTTTAACATCAGATTCAAAGAACATTTTCGAGACTTCATTCACGCAGAAGGTAAATCAAGCTATGCAAAACACGTTATCCATGAAGGACATCGCATGTTAAATATTGAAAACACCCTAACAGTAATGCACAGAGAAAATAATCCAGCGAAGATAAACGTACTCGAAGAGATGGAAATCATGAAAGCAGCTCACAACGACAGCCTGATAAACGAAAACGAACCAAATACATGCAACCCCCTCTACCAGATCTTCAGTGAAACACCAGTTTTGAATCCTGCCGATGATGGGACAAGTCCCGAAAGCGCTACAGTTAAATGATAATTAAGTTGAGGAGACGGACCTTTCAGGTGAATATTCTATAATTTTATATTAATTCCTGGTCGTTCTGCCGATATAAAATTTGTCACAATTTTTACATTTGAGTTTAAAAACTAATGTTCTCATATATATTGTTTCCTTCTATTTTGATTGAAATAATATTTATTTTGTTGTTGAGTTTAAATGCGATTTTCATACTTTTTTCGAGTTCTTTTTACTGATTTATTCGATGTATTTTATCGTTCCCTGTATAAGTAAATAAAAACCCAATTATTTATATTTACACTATTTTCTCTTTCTAGATTCTTAAATGCATTTACTCTCTCTTCTTTTTTTTTCTAACAAGCTGATTATTTCTTGTTTATATCAATTTTTACAGCTAGAAATTTTATATAATTCAATAATAATAATAATAATAATAATAATAATAATAATAATAATAATAATAATAATCTGTTTCACACCAGGATAATTTTAACATTCTGTTTATAAAGCTAATGAAGATTCTAAATTTCTGTTGAATGGGATGTGTTGATTTTTATGCATATTTATTGTGTTGGTAGTTGTTTTCCTGTGTTATGCTTATGTCCAAACTATTTCTATATAGATTTTTAAATATTGTTAAATGTATAGAGCGATCAGCATAGCATTGGACAGCAGACGCGGGGATTTCACTGCACACTCGCGGCGGGGAATGGACAGCGCAGATTCGCGGTGATAAAACCACACACATTTTCGTAACTATTTTATAAATTGTCCAACTTACTAACTTTATTGACGCAGGTGCTGGAACTATCCACATTCGTTGTCCATACATATTTTGACACCTCTTTATAAAATTTCCCATAATTCGATGTGGTTTTCTTCTACTGATGTTGTTAATTTCGTCACCGATATTACGTTTCGGTTCTTCCATAGTTAGTGGGTTTTTCTTGTACACAGCATTTTAATCCACCCCCGAGATAGAAATCGCAAGGGGTTATATCGGGAGAACGATCAGGTCATATATCCCTACTAATAATTCTGCCATGGAACATACGTTGAATTTCGCGCATTGAAATATCAGCAGTATGAGCCGTAGTAGAGTTTTGCTGGAAGAATGCGAAATCACGCTTCCTGTCGGTTAATTCCCTGAAGACGGGTGTCAGAATGCCATTCACATATGTTCGAGAATCAAGTGTACTCTGAAAGAAAATGGGGTCTATGATTATTTCGCCACTAATACCAATTTTTGCATTATGGAGGGGCACTTCATATACGATATTAGGGTTTTCAGGACCCAAATGATGATTATTTTGCGAACTCACGTAACCACGGAGATGGAACCACGACTCATCAAAAAAATATATTAAATATGGGTCTGTTAGGCCATTATGAATATTATTTAGCATGCACTAACAAAATGCGCGCCTACTAATAGGGTCCCCGGTTGAAGAACATGTGTCTTGGTTATTTTTATATGGATGAAACTTTAACAATTTAGTAGATTTTTGTACAGAGTCATAGGAAATTCATACTTGTTATGAAAGACGCCTAAATGACTTTCTAGGTGACTGCTCCAATCGATAACCGATGTCGTCATCGTTTCTTCCGTGAGAACGCTACTCAGCTTGTGTGGCTTCTTATGCTCGACACTTCTCGTTGCGTGAAATTTGTTGTGCAGATTATGAACTGTTGGACGTGGTGGAATTTTTACACCCGGGAATCGTGTTTCAAGGAGTCTTGTACTTGGCTTGCAGACTGAATTATCAAATGTTGATCATAAATAAATACACGTTATTCAGTATAAATATTATTAGTCATTCTACAGTTTACACTTATGCACACGTCACACAAGAACAAGCGAGCGAGCACATAATCCATTAGAGGCACACAATCTGACTGCGACCACCAATGCATGGGATGTACTCGTATACGACTGAGTCAGCACACATTTCAAGTCCCGTGTCTGCAGTGTAAGCCTTCGTTATCGCACAGCACAAACTCCGCGTCTGCTGTCCAATACTATACTGATCGCTCTGGGGTAGATAATTTTTCAGTTAAAAACGTAATGGCGTCCTTATGCGGGACCGTCAATTGAGTATGCAGTGGACGTCGTATGGCTTATTTCGTTGTTTCGTATTCACTTACATTGCGATGCCAACAGACATACGTCACAGCAAATTATACGCCAAATAGGCATTAATTCATTTGGTACGTGATGAATTTTCTTGTTCATTACATATGTTGGTAAATATTACTTGTTTCAGTTTTCATGAAATGTGTTCTATATGTATTACAGCTTAAATGATTCAACAAAGTGTAATGCGAATACTATAGTTTCCTAGAAATGTAAATGAAATTGACATTAAATTAATGAAATATGTTCTACATATGATGATTTTGCAGTATGTTGTACATAAATTACAGGTAACCTGATTCTACAACGTGATAATGCAAGGATGGAACTGACGTTGAACTCTTGAAATATGTTCAGTATTATTTACATCTAACATGATTCTACAAAATGTAAGGTCGTAGAGGAATAGATGCAAATGACATTAAACTCCTGAAATATGTTCTTCATTAATTACAGGTAACATGATTCTTCAAAGTGAAATATAAGTAATATGGTTGAAGAGATTCAAGTATATCAGACAGATTTCACATTGTAAAACGTCCTCTTCCAAGAATCCACGGCAATTCTCCTTTTTTAAACCAATTGGATGGGGACAAATTCGATGACGACGGAGAAGATCTAGTGATCAATTCAATTAGCCTGGAAACACGTCTAAAGGACTAAACCTTGTTTGGGAAGGAGAAGAAGAAGTTAACATTTAAACACGCGTTACGTTGCACATAGTCTTTAATTGAACTGTGATCTGTTTCTGAAATATACGGTTCTCTTGTATTTTACTTAATTTTATGAAAATGATTGATGACAAGAGTCTGCGCATGTTTGAGGGAGATTTAGATCTGAATTTCCTAGCATTTACATTATTTTAAGGAATATCCCGAAATTAGGAAATCAACCCAATTGGGGATTAAACTCGGACTTGCTGCTGTAGAGGCAATGATTGTTCCTAGACCGTAAAGATATTGTGTTTCTTTGTTAAACTTAATTGTAGCATTACATTAATTTATAAATAATTTAAACGTGAAGACCTTTAATTCTATAAAGCAGACGATAAAGCAGAATAAACTATATTAAAACTGTGGCTGGAATAAAACGAAAACTTGGTATATTTATTAGTTTTATTTGCAAATCTTAGTACTTTGTAAGGTAAGGTCACAACTTTAAAAAGAACTGACATCTGTTTTGGATGTAAAACCTTGGATTATTAAAAAAAGAGGGGGGAAAGCATTACGTGATATAAAATATAGAGCATTAAAAAGGTAAATACAATTACAGAATATAAAAGTAAACAATTTTTAAAAGAAAATATAAAATTATAAACAATAATGGTTTATACAGTTTGCTAGTATTGAGCAGAGTTATTGAAGTAGCAGTTGTTGTTCATTAAGAAAATAAATTGTAAGTCGCAAGTGGTTCCCTGGAATTACATTTTGTTTCCTTTATATTACACCCACAGATATCTATTTGTGGAATGCAATAAAAAGTTATTAGAAGAAATCATGAAATGGGTGTATCTGATCAGGATTTATTAAGAGTTGCAGTTGGTATTTGCAGGTTTCTGAGTTTCTCTGAATCAAGAACCCTCAAGCAATAGTATTGTGTGGCGCTAAAAATCACAGCATGACGTCATATTTTCTCTGACACGTCTCAGATTTTCAACTTATATTTCCTCTCTACCATTGCAGGGGTCCAACAGTTAATTTCATAACGTATCTGACATTACATCAAGAGACACGATACATTTTTCCCTATTAATAATCACTTCTTATTCAAGAATGTTTTATAAATTAATATTTTAATACAGAACATTATTAATTTATCTGTTTAATCTGTATACTTAATACTATGTAAACACGCTTAAACAGAAGATAAATTGCCCTCTTAATATTTGTATTCACAATGAGAATGTAAACATTCAAAATTTAAAATGGTGTACAGGGATGTATCCTGTCTCAAACTGAAACTGATGTTAGTGGAATAAAAATAGACTGTTTTAAATCACAAATGTCATCCCAAATACCCATTTGAAACTCCTGATGATAATAACGATAATCGTAAAACATTAATATTTATTTATTCTGTTAGACTTACTATGTATGTAATACACAAGTGATCTTCCTGGTGATAAAATATATTTATATATACAATCAATATACCCTATTCACCAATTAATGTTTTAAAATGGTCAACACGTTTCCACAGCCAAGCTGTCATTCTCATGACCAGATATTGACTGAAGACAAAATTGATAATAAATAAACAAATTCAGTTAAAACGTGTTAACCATTTTAAAACATCAATTGGTGAATTGGGCATATTGACTGTATATATATTTTAATATGACTATTTAACTCATGCTCCAAACGGTAGTCAATGGCCAATCACTTTTCAATGGATTTTGTTTTACAAACAGCGGCAGTCGTGTTTCACCTCGCTCTTTATTTATTTCTATTTACCACCTCCTGCTTTTGTGATGAAGAAAGCTCCTCCTATTCTGAACAGGTCAGAACATTATTTTGCAGTGACTGACTCTCCAACAAATACATTGAATCTAGCAAATAATGAACAGATTCATTCGAACTATACATTTGATAATATTGTGTACTCAATAATTGTTTACTAAAAAATTAATTAATAACCTATAATGTTGGCTATAATATACAGTTTGATATGTTTAATTTTTAAGGTGCATTCTTACAATATTGCGATCCTATTTGGCAATAAATAATATCACGTTTCAGTGAATGAATAAATAAAAAAAACTATTTCTGATTCGTTTTCAAACATCACCGTTTATGCAAAATATATTAATATTTTAAAATATTAGTAACTATATTTAAATAATGATTTTTGAGTAAACAGATTAATGTTATTCGTTAAGTAGTCCTAACAAATGCCACTCTTGATTTCCAAATTCTCTACAATCACTTCGCGACTTGTGAATTTATCGATGATTTATAAATCACTCGTGGCATTACTTGTGACTGTTTATCTCATTCCCCAAACGGGAGTCAATGACCAATCACGTTTCAATGAATTTTGTTTTACAACCAATCACAGTCGTGTTTCACCTCGATATTTATATACTTAAGTTTATCATATTAAAGAGAGCTCCTTCTTTTTAATATTCTGAACTAGTCAGAGCAATATTTTGCAGTGACTGACTCTCGAACAAATATGTTGAATATAGCAAATATTGAACGGATTACTTCGAACTACACATTTGATAATTGTATGTTCAATAATTGTGTTTTTAACTATTTATTTTACGGAGTTGTTTCCTAAAAATGATTAATAACCTAGAGTGTTCGTTATAATATACAGTTTGATGTGTTTCATTTTTTTCTCCGCTAGTGTGCATTCTTACAATATTGCGATCCTATTTGGCAATAAATAATATGATCTAGTTGCAGTGGATGAACAAAATAAGCATCACCAAAAGTTTATCATTTGTTTTCAAACATCGCTGTTTACATTAAATATATAAATATTTTAAAATAACTATATTTAAATAATGGTTTATGAGTAAACATCTTAATTTTATTCGTTAAATAGTCCTAACAAATGCCACTCTTGATTTTCAAATCCTCTAGAAAAATAATTTATTGGAAATCACTCATGGCATTAATTACGATAATTCCTTTTCTCTGACTCTGACAGCACCAATAGACTTATAATAAAGAAATATATAACTGCGGTTATTATGAAAAACATATAGCCACATATAGATGCAGATGTTTTACATCATGCATAGGTGCTTTTATGACGCAGGGATCATTCATATCAAGATTTACGATTTCATAAACTAAGCTTTAAACGTTTCTCTATAAAACAATGCAAAATGCTTGAAGATATCATAAACGTTTGTAGAATATCAAATGTATAAATAAAATAAAGTTATAATGTACCTTCTTAGTTCAAAGCCGTCATCCTTAACTTACAAAAATGTATGCTTTTTTGACTGAAGGCCTCTCAGAATCTCTATTTAACCTTGAGCAGATCTTTCTTCGCTATATTACTTGATGTTCTCGGTGCTGGTCCTAATGTAGTGTTGTCTGATCTAAGAAGGTACAATTTAACTTCGTTTCATTTTATGACTCTCCACCTCAACGGTTTTAAACAATGAATTTTATTAGTATTGACATTAAATTTGTTTACATATGTTGTAGTAGCCCTGTACAATACAATAAGTGTCCAGAGCTTCAACTGTTTTGTGCTGTACGAAGGCTGATCCCTATGCTGTAGTCCTGACCTATTTCTAGTTGAACAAAAATATTGATTTCTTCGCACATACGTCTTTGACATATGTTTTTGGCAATATGCCAAGATGCAAGTGTGTGGATGTTTGTGTTCGATCGTAACAGGTGTTTGAAAGACATAAGGTGCAGTGTTAGTCCAGATTGGAGACAGTTGAGCAAAGAAGGGGATGTCTCCTTCTCAAATTCATGAAGATATGACGGCAATCTGTTGTGTCTTACGGCATAGTCAAAATATGGTTTCATGCATTTACATGTGGGAGATCGTCCTGTGAAGACGAATATGGTGGTGGCCCTCCAAGAACTGTCACAACTCCAGAAAACTTCAACAAAGAGCATGATATAGTACTGCAAGATCGACGAATCACAATCAGACACATAGTAGAGGAAACAAGCTTCTCATATCACAGTGTGCACAATATTTTGGGAAAGGAATTGGGCATGAAAAAAAATGACTGCAAGATGGCTGCCTCGAATGTTGACGCTGGCTCAGAAACGACAAAGAACTGTACTTTGTGAACAACATTTAACTAATTTTAGAGCAGATAAAAAATATTTATTGAGAGGTATGTGACTATGGATGAAATATGGATCCACCACTATGACCCTGAAACCAAAATTCAAAGTATGTAGTGGAAACATAAGGATTCACCGACTCCAAAGTAATTCAAGGTGCTCGCATCAGCAGGCAAGGCGCTGCTCTCTGTCTTTTGGGATGCCCAAGGTGTTATTATGGTAGACATGGTAGACTGTTTGCATAGAGGGTCTACAACAACAGGCCTTTATTACGCAGATTTGATTCATAAATTACGAGATGCTATCAAAGAGAAACGCCGTGGCAAATTAAGCCGAAAGGTCCTTTATCAAGACAACTCCCCAAGTCACAAATCCTTAGTTTTAATGACTGCGATTTCAACAGCAGGCTTTGAATTGCTGGACCATCCACCGATCTGGCGCCCAGCGACTACAGGCTGTTCCCAAAATTCAAGGGGACCTGCGTGGGAAATAATTTCATCCGATAATGAGTAATGCTCTCCGTAAACCAGTGGTTTGCAGAGGTTGCACAACCCTTCTTTCAGAAAGCTGCAGAAATGTTGGAGCATCGCTGGGAGAAGTGCGTCAATCTCCTAGGGGACCATGTGGAAAAATGAGGTAAGAATATTTTTTTCCCCCACAATCCTATGTGAGTCAGAGCTACAACATAGGGATCACTTCTCGTAGATATAGAGATCACCTCTCACTGAATTTAAAATGCCGCTTTATCACACTTAATATCGTGGCACTGTGAGAATATTCTGATCGACAATTAGATGTCTCTGGGGCGAGAGACACAAAATATTACAGACTGCATACAGTAATAGCCATACGTTATCTTTATGTCATTATATGATCAGTGTACTTAAAAAGGCTATAAATAACAACAAATTAAAATAGAAACTAGAGACACTTCACAACAATGAATAATTTAAGCTTCTTTAAAGCAGTTAGGTGATATATTTTAGCATGGGTTTGCACCGAGGATTTCCAATGTAAACCCATTAACCGTGTGGAATACATCATTCATAAAATATAAAATTATGAAATATTTACCTAAAGGTCTGTCTACTCAACTTTATTAGTTCTTTATCTGTAGCGCTTTCGGGACTAGTCCCATCATTAGCAGGGTTCAAAACCAATTTTGAACCAATTTTAAACCCTGCTGATGATGGAATTAGTCCCGAAAATGCTACAGATATATAACTAATAAAGTTGAGGAGACGGACATTTAGGTAAATATTTCATAATTCCATATTTTAAATTTGAATAATACCTCAATGGAACTTATAATGAATTTGATTAATGTTGACTACATCATTCATTCAAACATTGTACATACTACAATGCGATTCCTCTCATAACATCATTAAACAATTTCAAGGTAATTGATTGGTTCGTACAGCTCTATTTTTACGCCTAGGCAGTTTACGATATTATAAATATCCGAAATAAAAAGTTGTTTTAGCAACGGAAAAACATAATTAAATGATATTTCTATCTGAGCTTTCGTTAGGATTAAATACGTGATACACAATTACTATTACACATTTCCGAATATTGGAGAGAGAACTTAATAGTTTAACGTTTGGTGAAAGACCCATTTCCATTAATGAAAGGTGTTGTGCTTAGTGATGAGATGAGTCACGACTTCACACCTATATTTCACAGTGCACAATTCACATTAAGTTAGAAGTCTTTTTTTTTCAATGTGATATATTATATAGACTGCTGTGGGAACTCAACGAGAAGAGAGAACAGATATGGCCAGAGTTCTACGCAACGGATGCTATGATCTACAGGGAATGGACAGCAGCCAGATACGACCTCAGACACACCGTGACGAGAGTCGCGTTCCATGGTTTCCACCACAGGATATGCACAACAGTGAAGCGCCATAACCCAGAAGAAAAGTGCAAGTGCAAACTATGTGGGTCGCACTGCGACCGATATCACCTGTTACAGTGTAAAAACATAGGAACCTCCATAACAGACTTTTGTAAGACATGAAAACAGTTCTTTCTACATGGCCATTGGCTGCAATGACACCTATTATTATATTATATAGAGGCTCCCAAGTAATTGATTTTCCTACAGGAAATACTGGTCAATCCTTTGGAATATATGCCACTGAGGAGTTTTGAGTAAGTACATTTCACCAGTACACAATCAACATTTAAATGGTCCTAAGTGGAGCTAGAATTTAGTTTAATCTTATCAATAATATTTTCACACAGGTTCCTCGTCACACTTATTTACTACGAATTCTGAATCATCCCGAATACCTGTAACTCTACTCACTACTAATAAATATTTGGGGGCACCCCATAGGGTTAGACTAGTACCGGTGAGTATTTGAAAAATGACTTACACCTTCTGACGGTATCAAAAACTGGTGCATGGGGGAAAAAGTGTAAGTCCTTTAGTACCAAAAGGTTTAACTCTGGTAATGTATACAAGTATAAAATATATATTATTGGATGGCGATCTCCTCACACCATAGCTTGTTCATAAAAAAAACTAAATCAGTCACTTTTTCTTCGAAACATAGAAAACATACTTCTACTAATGACCAGACTCGTGGGCTAGTGGTCAGCATTACTGACTACTATTCATGAAGTCCCGGGTTAGATTCCCGGTCAGACCATGGGAATTTGTTTTCTTAAAGGTAATTATTCTTGTGGTTACCCATGGTATGGAATTTAGATTAAGAACTCACCTGGCACTTCATTACCATTTATCATTCATCATATCATCGGGGAACGCCTTACAGGTGCCCTAACCTAATAAATGGATTACAATTCCACCAATGCCAGGAAAGAAAGTCAAAAATGTCGTAATAGATAACCAGGTGGCATTAAAAAAATTACTTATACAAATTTCATACTTTTTTACCTGAATACCGAACTTTGGAGCTAATAGACTCACGACTAAACTTACATTTTACTTTTTCACACTTCTAAATGATAGAGCTTTCCATGGAGAATCTAATGACAACTAAAACTGCATTTTGACAAAATAAAAATAACATGCCTGGTTCTTTCGCTGGACCCTTCAGATATAACATGAACTGCCATTAAGTGTATATTGGCTGCAAAATTTATTTTGTTGAGCATATTTCGATTGTAATTAATATATAAATAGTTATTCTTGGAGGACCTGATTCGCTTAGAATTAAACAATAATGAAAAAAGACTTCGTATAATTAAAAAAAAATAATTCTCCACTTGTAATTTATCAATTATTCGTAGCACTATATTTAACGTTGCACAGTAAAAATTTAATAAATGTTAATTTAATCTATAAACTCAAGAAGATCGCATGCCCAATGTTCATTATTACACACTGACTAATTCGGCAGTACGTCCTTCCGCTTGGAAGGACAAAAAATGAGTGGCTAGCATACTAATGCCAAGCCAAGAAGGGGGTCTTCAGGGAAGAGATATAGACCCTATGGTATGTTTATAGAAGTTTCTACTTCATACATGAAGTTTCTACAGTCGGAAGTAGATTAATTAAATATGGCTGAACCAATAACAATATAGAAAATAATTAAATTATAGCAAGAACCAATGAGGGGCTAATACAACAAACAGTAGGCCCATACTGACAAAATATAAAACAATCAAAGATATAATGAATTTAAGAACAAATAATATAAAAACGGTTTATTTGTTACAAAAACTGATTTTAGATAGTATGGGCAGTACTGATTTAAAAAAAATACATACCATTAAATTAAAAAAAAGAGAATAAAAATTATTTCAATGAATATGGTGTCGACCCAGTTCATAACTGATATAAGTATCAGACTTTGTTCTGATTTTTAAATCGGCCATCACGCAGGTCTAACAACCCGGCTTAACTCTATAGCCGATTATCTAGGAAGTTGGAAGCCTTAACCTCCTATTACTTCAAGGGCCCCCTAAAGCATGTAGTGGGGTCAATTTACCTTTACATGATTCCAGTTCTGCTGCCGCTGCTGCATGACGGAGAATTTTTGAAAAGTGTTTTACAAATGCGTAAATTAAATTGCATGCACAGTAAATATTTTGACCTTGGATACATGTAAAGTCAAGTATGGCTTTAATAAAGGATTGTGTGAACATGGAGGGGTTGCATTTGCAATTTTATGCGAGTCACGTCACGCGAGGGTATCAGAATCTCTGACACCCTGGGAAATGGATGGCTTTCTGCTTTTAAAAACAGTCTTCAATATATTATGTTATCTGAAACCGAGGAAATTGGAACTGCCGTATAATTATCCGATTATGCCATCAGCTAAATTAACTGTAACTCATTCAAACATAAGGCTAACGTAATTAACACGTGGTGAAACACTTCCCATACATATATGAACTCAAAGAAAAACTAATTTGTAATAGCTTACTACATCAACCACAAGCTATTCAAACAATAGGCCATCATAATTAGACTAATGCGAAGTGACACGTGTTAACAGGGACAATTAAAAATCAAAATACCAGTTTTGAGGCTATATAAAATACGAGCAGTTTGGTAACAATGTTTCTTCTATATTTCATGTGATCAATCTACCTCTATAGTATCGGGGTAATACATTGTCTCGGACACAAAGGACCCGAGTTCGATTCCCATAGGAACAATTTTCATGGGTGAGGTTTTGTTCTGGGTTTTCCTCGCTCGTAAGAAAAATTTAGGGAAACTTTAGTCCCCGCACGCATTCATGCCATAACACACACCCTATCGTATTCTCCTTTCTTAAGTTTGAATGTATGATTGAATAGTGTGTGACGATCTTCTGTAGTGTGCGCGTTCGCAACTTTCGTTATTTTAATGTATATATTTTTTCTATTTTTGTTTATTTCATTCTCTCTTTAGTATGCGCATGCACCTTGGCAGGACAATTTAGTGTTGTCAAGTTTAGTCTGTTACATCACCTCTCATGATGGTTCGAAACCCCTACTGGGAATGAGGCACCGCCTAGCACACACTTCTTAAAAATGTTCTAATAGGATAAGACTGTGTTCTTGGAGACTTCGCCATCTTCTGGTCACTTTATCCCTATAGTTTCAGTCGTCGCCTCGTACAATGACAGCGTGGAAGCCATTTCTCGGCTCCTAAGACAAAACCCGCCAAATTGTTATAAAAAAGCTTGTGAAAAGTTGTTGTTGTTAATATGAACAGTTAACTACATTTGTAATGACTGAAGTGCAAATTGTGAATATTAAATATATAAATATAATTATTAACTGTGAACTGTGCTTTGTTATAAAACGTTAGTGCACCTACTTCAAGGAGACACAGATAGTCTGATATCAATTTAAATGCTTCATATTAGAATAAATAAGGACTTAAACATATTATAGTTATCCGAGGACGGTTCTTCAACATAATGAACTTGTTGTTTGACCCAATGATCACGACTATACATGAATACATTTAAATTTATCATGAGTAAAAAAATTATCACCAGAGTTTTTTTTGTTTTAAATGTTGCTGCACATTCGGAGGTTACTCAGGCTCATCACTCACCCGATGAGCTCCATCTTGTCCTTGTATGATCAAAATATATAAATGGCTTCCACAGTTTAAAATCTTTACGTAACAAGTCACATCTCTGGAACACCCGGGAAGCATAGATCATGCGAAAGTACTTACAAATGGATGGAAATAAACTAAAGTAAAGAATAAAATAGAATCATCATCATCATCATCATCATTGTACATTCATGAATTTAGGCAATTTGTTGATCTGTTTCGGCCACAAGAGAAACACCATCCAGAAGTTTTTTGAGTGGACGTCCTGATCTTCTTCCTGCTGGTTGATATCTTAGCATTTGTTTTGATATCCTGTGATATTCCATTCGTTGAACATGTTGCATCCATTTTGACTTATATTCAGGTATTTTGTTTTCTAAAGGTTGCATGAGTAATTCTTCTAAGATGTCTTAATTTTTTGTGATCTAGTAGTGTGTATCCTGCAGTCCTCCGAAGGTATCTCATTTCAGCAGATCTAAGTATCTGTATATCTTTCGGTTTCAACGTCCATACTTCGCTACCATACAAAATAGTTAGAAGAGCCAGTGTTTTATACACTTTTAGTCTTGAAAGAATAAAATATACAGTCAATATAGCCTACCCAATTGACCAGTTAATAATTAAAAGAGTCAACATGTTTCAACTACGAAGTTGTCATTTTCAAAACTAAATACTGACAGTTTCGCTGTTGAAACATGTTGACTCTTTTAATTATTAATTGGTGAATTGGGTTTATTGACTGTATATTTTACGATTTTATCACCAAGATCATTAGTGTATTAAATAAAGAAAAATAAATAAATTCCATCTGAACATTAGTATTACTCGCTTCTAATAATAACTCAACTCAGTGGCACTATCGAACCCGTAGGTTCATGGCCGCGCGGACATAAGCTCTCCACACATCCCTATCCAGAGTCAATGCTTTCCAATCATTCACTGCATAATGTACTTCTCTCTAATCAAATAATAGTTAATGTAATTCTCCCACCTCATTCTTGGTCTACCAATAGGGCGTTTTCCCACTGGTTTTCCTAAATGAAGCTTCCATGCACGTCTTTCATTCCCCATTCGTGCCACATGTCCTGCCCATTTCAGTCTACGAGACACTCCTGGAAATCCAACAATTAGAATTTTTTACGAAATTCTGTTGTAATATTTTTCTCTGATTTATGTTTTTCTTTTCCGCACATTTGATTTCTTCGAGTTCTTAAGATTAAACATATTTTCTTTGTTGTATTACTCTTATACCTCTTTACTTTATTTGTGTCTTTTGAAGTGTAAAGAAATACACAACGTAGGAAGACATTTTGTAATAAACGTAATTGAATGCATATAGCTCCATTTGCAGAAAAGTCCACATATCCAAGGTCGTGATTAAGCTAAGCGCGTGTTGCCGCGTGTTCATGAACGCATGCCTTCTGTTAGAAGAGGATTACTTGTTCACATTTTGTCTATAAGGATTCCTTCACAGACAAAAATCCCCTAGATCGAAATTGAGGAGTTACACATTTCTATTCACTACCATATTTCAGCATCAAATTATCTATAGATGTTAATCCACTGAAAAAAATATTGATGAGGGAGAAATGGCTGTACATACGTAGGATATATTCAAACAAATAATACAGTAAGCATAAATGTAAAATATGGAATGAGTTGATAATACGTAAACCTATTACTCTAACAAGAAGTATAAATATTACAAAATTATTAGTATCTACTTACTGAGAGATGGTTAATTTCAGGATTCTCAACCCATTATGAACCATTCGTACCTGAAACCAAGAATATATTGTCAATTATTATTTTAAGACTGTGTTATTTATTTGTGCAATCATAGTATTGAGCGTCCAAGCGATGAGAAGGTACGCGAGGATATCGTTGCATGTTTTGCTTTGATTTTGTAATACACATAATACAGTGTGTATAGTGAGGTAAGAACTCGTACTTCACCAATTCGCCACTCCGTCTCTTGGCTTGGACGCACAATACAATAAACGTGTCATGACTGTATTTATAAATCGCTATTTATCATTACCTAACTAAATCTGTATCTCGAAGTTTCTAAAAATAATGGGAGCTGTATTTTCCTTTACCGATGGATGTATTCAATAATATTCTCTATTTATAACGATTCCTCACTAAACGTATGTTAGCGAAGTGAGGCATACATACTGAGAAATAACCATCTAATCAAAACTAGTTCAGGTTGTTCCCTATGGGATTACAAAAAAATAAAGATTTTCTGCATGAACTTCAGTTCTAAGCAGTTTCCATTTTATAAACAATTACCAGTACAATCGAAGAATTCATGCACAAAATATGACTATGGACAGAATCCCAAAAGTCATTCTTCACTTCCGCCTTATGGAGAGATCATTGGGACGTGTGAAGAAGATATGAATTCAAAATCCAGCCTTGAGATGCTAACAATTTATTCGCATGATAAAAGTGAAGTACCTATACTGCATTATGTTATATATTCTTTTTATAACACATAGAGGCTATTCTGCGATAATATAACATGCACGTCTGCTATCAGAATGCGCAGATACAGGCTTTTTTCATAACATAGATTAATCAGCAAGCATGAATGGGATCAAAGAGATTCAGACGTAGTTATTACAGTCGCTGTGCATTGGATGTTAACAAAATTAAAAATGTTCAAAGAAATATCAAATTCAAATTATAATACCATTATTATTATTATTATTATTATTATTATTATTATTATTATCACCATCAGTGTAAGTCCACCGCTGTGGTCTCGAGGTAGCGTGCTGCATTGTCACGCAGCGGGCCCGGGTTCGATTCCCGGTCGGGACAGGCTCCTGGATGAGGCTTTTTTCGGGGTTTTTCCTCACCTGTAAGACAAATTTCAGGAAGCTTACAGCCCAACGGTCCCCGAAAATCATCGGACCATCATCATCATCATCCTTCGGTGTGGAAAGCAACGTGAAGCTATAATTCCCTAGTAAAACTGCAAAGCATAGCATGGAAATGCTATGATTGCAGTGAAAGACCTGCCCTCGGGCAGAATTACTATGGATGGATTATCAATATTATATTTAACATCACACACACATATATATACATATATGTACATATAGGGCCTACATTGAAGGCAGAACTTATTTAGGCCTCTACTATAAAACATCAGATATTAAAAGAATCACTTATTAGTAATAAAAGTATCGAAGTAGCTTACAATAAAGATAAATTAGTCAAGTTTGGATTTAAGCTATTCAGAAATTTATTTGCAATTCAATGATGATATTAATGAATCAATTTTATTAATTATATATAAGTTGATTTCCTCTTTTTTATAAATAACTAAGACAACTCATTTTGTTAAATTTCTGTTATTCCAGTACAGACGGCGCCAGAAAGTCTAGAAGACGTATGATATAAGAAAGGTATACTTGAATTACAGGTACCTGAATACAATAGGAACCTATAGATACCAAACTCTTTGTTAATATAAATGTATCAGAATGTCAAGTCAAAATAATGTTTATGAACGATACGTATGACACAATGTTGACAACTGAAGTTTAAAATTAAAATTTTGACACGTATATTTGTTAAAAGATAACTACGAATAACACATTAAAATTAAAAGTGTTGCTAGGCGTTAAATAGAAAACCATTAGGGCTAACTATGAACAAAATTGGCAACATTGTCAGTACGTAGCGCGAGATGGAAGCGCCCCATTATTAGCTGCGTCACAAACAAAAACAAAGAAAATTCACACCCTTTATTTATATGTAATAAATGTTCACATATGTATAAACCAATGGGAATAAATTGTAACCCCTTCTCCTGTAGCGATCTGAACGATTGAAGGAATACTGAAGTTTTCAATACATAAAACTGAGAAGCGTACATAACACAAGCTTCCCAGCTAGCGAAGGGAGAACATCGATTAAGATATATTTTAACTGCGGGAAAATAACTACCGTTACTAATTCAAATAGAAAATTATAACTCTTAATCGAGGAGCATGAACTTCGGGCAAGTTCAAATAGTTCAACAAATTATGTTAAATTATGTAAGAATTTAAACATTTGAACAAAACATCGTAATAAATCGATATTTAAGAATTTTGATTCGTATTTTTTTATATTACAATATTAATAATAATAATAATAATAATAATAATATAATAATAATAATAATAATAATAATAATAATAAAATATTAATAATAATTATTATTATTATTATTATTATTATTATTATTATTATTATTATTATTATTATTATTATTATTAATTATTATTATTATTATAATTCTGTATTCCGTAGAAAAGCCAGATGGCTATACACATTGTATCATCAAGTGTTTTCATTTTATTAAATATATGTATAGTGACTACTATACTAAATAAATCGAGTGATTTATAAACTACAATTATTGATAATACTATCGCTGCTCGTACAAATTTCCTCGTTGTTCCCTGTGATAAAGTGAACCTCATCGCTCACCGAACCCACCCAGACTAGACCTCTAGCCTAAAATTCTCACATTACGGGAATTCCTGTGATAAATTCCACACCCAAAATCCATCGCCATTTACCTACCCCCTAATTATTACCCTATATATATAATTCCATCCATAGTAATTCTGCCCGAAGGCAGGTCTTTCACTGCAATCATAGCATTTTCATGCTATGCTTTGCTGCTTTACTATGGAATTGTACGTGTGGTAGCTTCCCGTTGCTTTCCACACTGGTCAAGGATAGTGATGATGATGATAATGATAAGGATGATTATGGCCATATGATTTCGGGGACCATTTGGGCCTTTACGTTTTCCTGACATTTGTCTTACAGGTGAGGAAAACCCCGATAAAAACCTCACCCAAGAAAACTGTCCCGACCAGTGATCGAACCCGGGACCTCTGCGTGACAAGGCAGCACACTACCTCGAGACCACAGCGGTGGACTTTATATATATATATATATATATAATACTTATATGTAACATAGTGTAAAATCTCAAAAAAAAATAATGATGAAGATGAAGATGATAATAATAATAATAATAATAATAATAATAATAATAATAATAATAATAATAATAATAGATTTTGCCTATGAAGTTAAGGAATCAAGGATCTTTAATAAATCACGAGAATGTCACGTAGATAGAGTGTATTAACAATTAGGCAGTGTAGATTATGATTAAGAAGAAAATATAATAACAATAGTAATGATCTGGTTAAGGCAAATGCCTTAGCGCAGAGGTATGGGACTTACACTGGTTCGAGTCTCAATGGAGGAAGATACTTTCTCATTGAATTTCGGCCAGAAGGAGGTCAGTGCCCGCCCAGGATGGTGAGAAATTTGGGTCAGTTCAATGAATAGTGGCTTCAGATTGATAAAAGAGTCATTACAAGTGGGGAACCCAAAAGGCTGACTACAATCACCCCTGAACTGGCTATAGAATAGTCTACTTCTATAAATAGCATATGTGGATGTGTGGTCGGCGGTAGGCTGTTAGGTCAAGGGCCTTTCAGACAAGTTGCGACGTGGAGTTCAATAATATCAATAACTGATAATAGTAATAAGAAGAAAATTAATTAATTCTTTTACCTCATATAGTTAAGACCTTAAGGTCTTCTCTTCCACTTCACAAGAGTTCAATCATACAAATATTAACTACTTTAAATTATCTACGGTACATAATAGACGTACACAGTATACAGATAAGAAAAGTTTAAACATATTTTTAAATTAATAATAGTTAATAAAACTAAAAAAACACGCTTTACTAGAAAAACGAACTAAAAAATGAAAGATAATTTTAATTTCCAACATGCTTGGGATAAAATTAAAGTGGTCAACAACAAAAAAATCTCCAACATAGCTAGAATAAAACTAGAGTTATCTACAAAAAAGTAGTTTTACCATCAAAAGCGTGTGGTGCTCTATATCAATTAATATATTTGATAACAAACAGATATTGGTAAAAATAAGACTCTAAGAATAAAACGTAAACACCATAAAAAGCACCCCACGCTTTTGGTGGTAAAATTATTTTTTTGTAGATAACTCTAGTTTCATTCTAGATGTGTTGGAGATGATTTTTTGTTGACCACTTTAATTTTATACCAAGCGTGTTGGAAATTAAAATTATTTTTCATTTTTTAGTTCGGTTTTCTAATAAAGCGTGTTGTTTTAGTTTTTTAAACTATTATTTATATTTTTAATTTTTAGTTTAATTGAGTGTCATAAACCGGAATCCCATGAAAATTTAATTGCTTAATACTCTTCTAAAAAAATCCTCCGGACCGAATTTGAACCAGCGACCTATGGATTACTAAAATTATATACACTACAGTCCACCGCTCTACCAACTGAGCTCTTACAACGATTGACTAAAAAGTCGATAAGTCCGCAACCTATTATACCGTTTTTTATTTTTTTTATTTTCTGATGATTCTGGCCAGCATTTTAGAAAACAATTATGAACTTATTGTATTGTCATGGGTGCTTTACAAGTATACAAAGTTTCAAGTCGATCCAATGTTTATAAGTGGGTGAAAATTGTGTTCAAAGATTCCGTTACACAGATACAGGTCCGTTGCATAGATACAGGTCAAGCTAACATAAAGCGTGTAAAATAATAAGCATGTATTTAAGGAAACAGACTTCCATAACTGGCGTTCCGATATACTAAAACTGAACTTAGGGACCAAGGAAGACCAAAACAACGGTGGAAAAATGAAGACCACGTTCGTTAGGTTTACCGTCACAAGCCACATGACCTAAAACGGATTTGTTCATGGTGATGATGATGGAGGAGAATAACCTATAACTTAATTGTTATTGATTTGATAATAAAAGTGCAAAATACAAAATAATAAAAATATGCTTGTAATGTGGTTATGTGATATATTGTCTAAGGAGATATTTAACTAAACTCACTATCGAACCCGAAGGTTCATGAGCGCGCGGACATAAGCTCTCCATACATCTCTATCCTGAGCTAATGTTTTCCATTCATTCCCTGTATAATCTACTTCCCACAAATCATAGTTAATGTTATTCTCCCACCTCATTCTTGGTCTACTAACTGGGAGATTTCCCTCTGGTTTTCCTACAAGAAGCTTCAATGCACGTCTTTCATTCCCATTCGTGCCACATGTCCTACCCATCGCATTCTATGAGACTTAACTGTTCTTATTATATCTGGATTCCTATAAAGACCGTGTAAGGAGGTATTTGAAAAAAAAGGAGGTATTTGGAAAGTTTTTTTTTTTTTTTTTTTTTACTGCTTGAGTCAGGAAGTAGTTAATATAAGAGGGGAGGGAATTCGAGATGCAGATAGCCGAAACTAGTAAGGATGAAAACTTGTGACATGTTCGATGTAGACGAACAGCTAGAGTTACATTGTTCCTACTTCGTGGTGTTAAGTTATGGTGGGAAGAGGATGAATGGAAGCGAGTAAAAAGATGAAGGGGTGATGAGCTGGACCAATTGTGCCTTCCGATCAGAGCCACGACAACATTTCAAATGCTGTCATCTGATTTACGGAGGTTGCATATATAACGTGCACAAGATTATGAACTCGTTGCAGTTTTTTTTCCGGATGCAATGCTCATGTTGGTTGAGAGCAAGTCACGATATTCGAAATACGACACAATCGTGGTTGAGAAAAACACTTTTTTTAATCAAGAGGAAGGAAATTTATTCAAATGTTTTAGTGAATCAAAGATCAAATATATGTTTTTACAAGCTTCTCTTATATAGACCTTTCAACTAAGATTTTGGTAATAATTTATGGAAAGTTTAATGAAATATAGATTTGATTTAAATTTACAGAAACTAACAATGAATAATCAATTTTGTTTAATAGGCTTTGATAAATAGATAATAATAACTTGTGACTTTTCAGGATTTATAATAAAATCCACGTTACTATGGAGTCAAGGTCTCCATTTAAATTAGTGACGTATCCTATAAGATACAACAATTGTTTTAATTTATTCAATAGTTTTAATAAAACAGAAGAAAACTAACCATAAGAAATTACTAAAATATGTGTTGAATTACACAATATCTAATATAGAAAAAGTTTGTTTGTTTGTTTGTTTGTTTGTTCGTACTCTATGCGCGGCCATACCGTTGATCCGATTGTGATGGGGCTTTTTGAAAAATGTTCAGGAGATTCCCGGGGTGAACATAGGCTATACGAGAGTTGTGATACTCAACTCCGAATGAACATAGGCTATAAGAGAGTTGAGATACTCAACTCCTACACCCTTAAAAATCACCTTTTGTAGCGGAAAACGTGAAAAAAGTAGCTCGTTGGACGCTTAAATGGCTTACGCTGCCTAAACCATAACAAAGACACAAAATTAATGTACACAGAATTGAATATCTCAAAAAGCTCTACAAAAACGTCCGCGGCAGCATATGTTTATCTCTTACGGATAATTCACAATAACAAATTTTGTCTTCCATTGAAACCAAGAAGATCGAGACAAGTACGTAGATTACTGTGCAAGCATAGCAGCTTATGGCGGGTATTCTTTTACGGATAATTCACAATAACGAATTTTGCCTTTTAGCTCATTTATGCCAAGAAGATCGAGATAAGTAGATTCCCGGTTAACATCGGGTAATCAAAACGGGGTTTTTAAAAATATAAATTTATAATTATTTCCCCCCTAACATAGGGATATGTTCCTAGGAACATGGAATGTTAGGACTTTATACAATAGCGGGGCGCTACAGGTATTAACCCGTGAATTAGATAAATCACCCTTGGATATAGTCGCTTTACAGGAAGTCAGATGACCAGGAGAAGGTAGTCAGGAATCAGGAAGCTTTGCATTATACTATGGGGGTGCAGAAAGACCTGAATTTGGAACGGGTTTTTAGTCCGAAGGAGGATCTTATCCGCTATCCGAGATATTAAGTTCGTCAGTGATAGGATATCATACATAATTCTAAAGGGTAAATTGCATGATTTTATAATTGTAAATGTACATGCCCCCACAGAAGACAAAGATGACAAGATGAAGGATGAGTTCTATGAAGAATTAGAATGATTATTTGATAGCCTTTCACTACATCATATGAAAATTGTCTTAGGAGATTTTAATCCAAAGTGGGGCGGGAAGATATATATTCAAACCAACAATAGGTAAATTCAGTCTTCATAAAGATAGTAACGACAATGGGGTTAAATTAGTCACCTTCGCCACATCAAAGAATCCCATTGTTAAGAGCACAAAATTTCAGCATACGGATATTCATAAATACACCTGGACGTCCCCAGATGGCAAAACTCCAAACCAGATAGATTGAGTATTAGTGGACAAACGCTGGCACAGTAGCATCATCGATGTTAGATCAGTTAGAGGGACAGACTGTAATTCGGATCATCGCCAGATCAGGGTGAAAATCAGACAACGTCTGTCGCTAATGAGAGGAACAAACGCTAAAGATGATTCTGAAAAATTTGATTTAAAAAACTTAAAAAATGATTAAATGCAGCAAGAATACCAAATTAAAATTGCTAATAGATTTGACGTACTGGAATCTTCAGACGACAATGTGGCAAACGAAGAAGAAACTGATATAAATAAAGAATGAGAGGCTAAAAGAGACACTATTAAATTGTCAGCATCAGAAAGCATTGGTCACTTAAAAAAGAGGCAAAATAAGAAATGGTTTGATGAGGAATGTGCCGACATTGTGAAGAAAAGAAAGCAAGCAAAAATGAAATGGTTACATTAGCCAAATGAGGTAAATTTGGAGCAATTGGGTAGTGTCAGACGAGAAACCACAAGGTTACTAAAGAGTAAAAAGAGGGAATATTTGAGAGAGAAGATTAATGATCTTCAAATTAATGCCAAAAATAGGAACATTAGAGAATTAATATCAGGGAATCAGGATAGAGAAGAAAGGGTTTCAGGCTAGAACAAACATAATAAGAATGAAAATGGGGATATGATTGCAGATTCCAGGAGTATATTAAATAGATGGAAAAGTTACTTTAATCAATTATTAAATGTACATACGGAACAGGATATTGAAGAGAATAATTTTCAGACAGCAGAAATGTTAATGATAGAACCAAGTGCATTAGAGGTTGAAATGGCGATAGAAAAATTGAAGCTATATAAAGCATCTGGTTCAGATGAGATCCCAGCAGAACTAATAAAATCAAGTGGAGAAAAATTGATGGACAAGATACGCCTGTTGCTTAATATGATTAGGGATAAAGAAGCTCTTCCAGATGAATGGAAAGAATCAATTATCGTACCATTTTTTAAGAAAGGAGATAAAACTGATTGCAACAACTATAGGGGCACCTCATTACTTTCAACTTCATACAAAATTCTAACAAATATATTAGTAAGCAGACTTACTCCCTACATTGATGAGATTCTAGGAGATCATCAATGTGCATTTAGATGAAACAGGTCTACAACGGATCAGATTTTTAGCATAAGACAGATTTTAGGAAATAAATGGGAATATAATGGTATTGTACACCAACTATACGTAGACTTCCAAAAGGCATACGATTCAATTAAGAGGGAGAAGTTTTATAGTATCCTGCTAGAGTTCGGAATTCCTAAAAAGTTAGTTAGACTTATACGAATGTGTATAAATGGCACAAAGAGTAGGGTGCGTGTAGGCAAACAGTATTCGGATACTTTTGAAATCCACAATGGGTCGAAGCAAGGAGATGCACTATCTCCTCTACTATTTAATTTTGTACTAGAGCATGCCATCAAATCTTTAGAGGATGAAGAAGGCCTACAACTCAATGGTATTAATAAGCTGTTAGTTTATGCTGATGATGTAGTACTACTGGCCGATAGCGAGGAGATACTAAAGGCCAACACGAACATACTACTGAGTAACACTAAGAAATTAGGACTGGAAGTAAATATCAAAAAAACTAAATATATGGTCACATATGAAAATACATTATATAATGGAAATGGACAGCTAATGATGAATGAGGGAAATTTTGGGGAAGTGGCTGAATTCAAAACCTAGGAACAATAATCACAAACAGGAATGAGATGCACAAAGAAAGTAAACGTAGGCTCAATTCTGGAAATGCATGTTATTATGCATTATAGAGACTCTTGACTTCCCAACTCCTTTCAAAAAACGTTAAACTGAAAATATATAAAACTATTATTCTACCTGTTATATTATATGGATGCGAAACATGGACTCTTACTTAAGGCAGGAAAGAAGATTACGAGTATTTTGAGAATAAAGTTGTTAGGAAAATTTTTGGACCAAAGAGAGATGAACAGACAGGTGAATGGAGAAGACTTGCATAACAGTGAATTACATGGTCTTTATAGGAAGCCACATATAATGAGAACAGTTAAGTCTCATAGACTGCAATGGGCAAGACATGTGGCACGAATGGGGAATGAAAGACGTGCATGAAAGATTCTTGTAGGAAACCCAGAGGGAAAACGCCCAATTGGTAGACCAAGAATGAGTGGGAGAATAACATTAACTATAATTTGAGGGAAGTAAATTATACAGGGGATGATTGGAAAACATTGGCTCAGGATAGGGATTATGGAGAGCTTATGTCCGCGCGGCCATGAACCTACGGGTTCGATAGTACCAGTGAGTTAGAGTTAATTATTTTCCCCCTTACTTATTCAACTAAACATGAAATTACATTAATTTTCATTTGTTTAGACGTAGCAGCGCACGCCGGGTATTAGCTAGTACCCAATAATAACAGTAATGCATAATTTCATTTTCAGTGCGGTCCGCCACATTCAAATAACTGATACCACAATTGTTATCTACAATACAGGTTACACAGTACCAACACAAAAAAACAACACTAATAGCAACACTGCAAACAAATTCCACCTACTACACATATAAATAAATATCAAACAGCTTTCTTCTCGGTTTTCCCCCCTCCCTGTGCTTAAAATTTCTTTAGAACTCAAACATAAATTCTCAAAAAGTTTCACTTTCCCCAAATCATGTTAATTTTCAAAACACTTTTCTTCTCTATGAATAGACATAACACATCACAATCTATTTTTTATGTCAACCCAAAAATTAAAAAAAAAATCTCACAAACAACATATTTATAAACAACCCGAAGAGGGCAAAAAATAATACCTTAAAACAGGGAGAGCAGGTTTGAAAGTATCTCATTTACACACCACACATAAATAATAATATAGTACCTTCTATTCTATCCTTCTTCCACATTTAGGATTGCGTTTTGGTAAAAATAAAAATAAAACTTTGTTAAATTATTAATCATGAAGGCCTTTCAAATACATGTTTCATCCTCGGCATGCTAATTGGTACACTAAGAAAATTGATGATATCAAAAATTATTGTTTTGCCAATTTGAAGATTAATTACATTGACTATTGAACTCATGCCCCTAATGGGAGTCAATGACTAATCACATTTCAATGATTTTTTATTTACAACCTATCACAATCGTGTTTCGCCACGAATATATCAACCAAAGTTTACCATAAGTAATGCCACGAGTGATTTCTAATTTATCTAGAGAATTTGGAAATCAACACTGGCATTTGTTAGGACTTTTTAACGAATTAAATTAAGCTGTTTACTCACAAATCATTGTTTAACTATAGTTATTTTAAAATATTTATATATTTAATCTAAACGGCGATGTTTGAAAACAAATCAGAAATGTGAGGTTATGTTCATTCACTGATGCTTGATCACATTATTTATTGCCAAATAAGATTGCAATATTGTAAGAGTGCACCCAAGTGGAAAAATAATGAAACACATCAAACTATATATCATAATCAACATTACGGGTTATTCATTTTTTTAGTAAACAACTCAGTAAAATCAAGGAATATTTTCATTATTTGCTATATTCAATGTAATTGTTGGAGAAAAATAATGATTTGACCTGTTCAGAACATTAAAAAAGGAGAAGCTTTCTTTATCACAAAAGCAGGAGCTGATAAAGAGAAATCGATAAAGAGCGAGATGGAACACGACTGTCATTGGTTGTAAAACAACATTCATTGAAACATGATTGGTCATTGACTAGCATTTGTGGCATGAGTTAAATAGTCATATTAATGAAAGTTCCTCCTTTTTAACATACTGAATAGGCCATAGCATTATTTTGCAGTGACTGACTCTCTAAGAGATATGTCTACCAGATTGTATATATAGTGCATGAATGTTAGTAGATTGCGCATGCGGGAGATACATAAAAACATTTGTAGCAATTTATTATACCACAAAAAACATTGTTTGCACTTTCTCAAACGAATTATTTTCCAGTAAATGACGTTGCATAAAAATATAATTGACATTCCACATCATAGGACATCAGAAATTAATTAATACCTATAATGTGTGTTATAATTTTCTCCACTAGGGTGCATTCTTACAATATTGTGATCCTTTGGCAATAAATAATATGATCTGGTAGCAGTGATGAACAAAAGAAGCAAATGAAGCGTACCAATCGTTTCTCATTTGTTTTCAAACATCACCGTTTACAATAATGTTGAGTGATTCCGGGTTATGTGGCCGTGGTCCATAGTTGGTGTTGATACCAGACGTTTCGCCCTCAACTGCGGAGGGCATCTTCAGTGGCGAGTGCTTCTAGGCGTGTTTCCTGGTCGGAAGATCTACTTAGAATGAGCGCTGTGGACGTAGAGGACGTTGTATTAGTGGTGGGTGCAGGGTGAGTGGGCGTGGCTCTTGCTGATTGGCTAATGGTCGTCTCCTTGTTGTCACTGGTGTTAATGCATTTATTTTCTAGTGTATGAAACCAGGCCTTAGACAGTTTTATACCTTCCTCTTTTCTGTTAATATTTGCCTTATGCTTGTATATTTCTATAGCCTCTTGCAAGGGGAGATTCTTGATGCTTGCCTCGATGTTAGAGATAATATCCTCTACAGGTATTGATGTGGGTGTGATGGCGTAGTTGCCTCCTTTTGATAGTACAGATGTTTCATCAGTTGACAGCGTGCGTGATGACAGGTTTGTTACGGTATGTTGTAGACCGACTGATTGCTGTAAGGGTCGCGATTGCATTTTTAGAAAGTCGAATTTCTTCATCTGCGTTCTAGTAGACTTTAACATGGTTGTTTCACTTGAGTTGTATGTAATGCTGTCGATCTTGTTCCAATAATGGTAAGGAATGCTGTTACTGATTGTTATGTGAAGTGTAAAGAGTTCTGCGTCGTTGGTTGCTAACTCCTTCCGTGTTTGTTGGACGCGTTCTCTGAGTAGAGCACGTTCAGTACGGTCGTATACGCGATGGGCTTTTTTAGATCTAAAAGTCCTCCGTTGTTGTAGGAATTTGGGTATATATCCAGCGTCTCTGCACC
This sequence comes from Diploptera punctata, assembly GCA_030220185.1. Taxonomy (NCBI): domain Eukaryota; kingdom Metazoa; phylum Arthropoda; class Insecta; order Blattodea; family Blaberidae; genus Diploptera; species Diploptera punctata. Next base: position 1,843,618 of record JASPKZ010007267.1, read on the forward strand.
GTAGTAAAAAAGTATAAGATGATAGTAATTGGGATTTCTTCTTCCGGAGTGTCTCCAGGTGTCTAATACGTAAATAACTTTCCTCCCCGTAGAGGCGTTTAATAGTTGAATGCAGGCTTTCACGGCCGGTAATCATAATGTTGAGTGATTCCGGGTTATGTGGCCGTGGTCCATAGTTGGTGTTGATACCAGACGTTTCGCCCTCAACTGCGGAGGGCATCTTCAGTGGCGAGTGCTTCTAGGCGTGTTTCCTGGTCGGAAGATCTACTTAGAATGAGCGCTGTGGACGTAGAGGACGTTGTATTAGTGGTGGGTGCAGGGTGAGTGGGCGTGGCTCTTGCTGATTGGCTAATGGTCGTCTCCTTGTTGTCACTGGTGTTAATGCATTTATTTTCTAGTGTATGAAACCAGGCCTTAGACAGTTTTATACCTTCCTCTTTTCTGTTAATATTTCCCTTATTACAGACCAACAAGAAAAATAGAAGACTGCCTTCGCTCAGCTAAGGATCCTCGGCCACCTCTCTCCACTTGCGGCGTATATCGACTTCCTTGTTCGTGTGGTAAATCATATATAGGGACCACGAAAAGAAGTATAGCCACCCGTTTATCAGAACATAAAAGAAACTGCAGACAAGGAGAAATGGATAAATCAGCTGTAGCAGAACATGCCATTATGAATGGACACCAGATTCTATTCGACGATACACAAGTTTTAGCCACAACTTCCTACTATTTCCCTAGAATATACCGAGAGGCTATAGAAATATACAAGCATAAGGGAAATATTAACAGAAAAGAGGAAGGTATAAAACTGTCTAAGGCCTGGTTTCATACACTAGAAAATAAATGCATTAACACCAGTGACAACAAGGAGACGACCATTAGCCAATCAGCAAGAGCCACGCCCACTCACCCTGCACCCACCACTAATACAACGTCCTCTACGTCCACAGCGCTCATTCTAAGTAGATCTTCCGACCAGGAAACACGCCTAGAAGCACTCGCCACTGAAGATGCCCTCCGCAGTTGAGGGCGAAACGTCTGGTATCAACACCAACTATGGACCACGGCCACATAACCCGGAATCACTCAACATTATGATTACCGGCCGTGAAAGCCTGCATTCAACTATCACCGTTTACATTAAATATATAAATATTTTAAAATAACTGTAGTTAAATAATGATTTGTGAGTAAACAGCTTAATTTTATTCGTTAAATAGTCCTAACAAATGTCACTCTTGATTTCCAAATTCTCTAGATAAATTGGAAATCACTCGTGGCATTACTTATGATAAATCAGATTTGGTCTGCTATCTACGCATACAGCGTCGATGTGACATTTGCAATGTTTGCAGCAGTCAGTGATGTCAGAAAATAAAATTGAATTGATTACTAATCCTTGTGGTACTCCGCACTCTACTGATCTCCATGAAGAATAATGTCACGTACAATAACACAGTGTTGGCGGCCAGTGAGGGAGTGAAAGTACTGAAATAAATTTTCCAATCAGTAACTTATTTTTTTTACAGTAAAACGTTTGTAACAACTGTGTCAAAAGCTTTGGAAAAGTCTACTACAGTTAGAACAGTCATCCATAGCCTAGCTTACATCTGCAGTAATTAAGTAATGTGGATTCCGTGCTGTAACCACTCCCGAACCATGATTGGTAATATATTGACTTAGGCTTTCACGGCCGGAGTTACTACAAGCCTCAAGACCACGGCCAACAGCCCGGAAATCTTCTAGATCATCATGATTGGTAAGTTTCAATAAATTACACTGGTCAACATGATTTTTGTCTCATGAGTACCAATAGTTGTACTTAATGCAGTTTGTTATCGTGATTTCAAATATGTATTCGGAATTTCTCTATCACCCACAGTTTTTTTATTTCAATTAATGGATTTAAATAATTATTTTTTAATAAACTTTTCTTCGTCCATTTGTCCAGGTGAGGAAAAATCCCGAAAAAAATCTCACCCAGGAGACTGTCCCGACCAGGAATCGAACTCGGGCCCGCTGCGTAACAAGGCAGCACGCTACTTCGAGACCAAAGCGGTGAACATTATTATTATTAGGGTACGAATAAATATCCGGCTTTACCTTATTTGTATATATACTAAAATATGGGGGGGACAAACATTATCACTATCCCTATTATTATCTTATTGCCTTCATCATTATTATTATTATTATTATTATTATTATTATTATTATTATTATTATTATTATTATTATTGTTATTATTATTATTATTATTATTATTATTATTATTATTATTATTTAGCGTAGTGGTTAAGGCACTGTGCTACAAGCCGGGAAGGTCGAGGGTTCGAGTCCCGGTGGGGTCAGAACTGACCCAAATCTTCTGGCGGCACCATGGCCCTGGCGTCGACTCGGCCTCTAACTGAAATGAGTGGCAGACACTTGTTCTGGGGGTAAAGGCGGCCGTCACGCAGGGCTGACAACCCGGCTGACATCAAGTGCCGATTGTCCAGAAAAAGTGGGAGTCTTACCTCCTACTACCCCAAGGGCCTCCTGAGGGCTGTAGTGGGATCAGTTCAGTTTATTTTTTTCATTTTCAGATGATCAATTGTTAATTGCACAAGATTATGAAGATATAGAATATATGATTAGAAAATTATAGAAGAATACGATACATGGGGATTAATTTTGATCATCATCATCATAGTACATTCACGAATTTAGGTCATTTGTTGACCTGTTTCGGCCTCAAGAGAAACACCATCCAGAAGTCTTTTGAGTGGACGTTCTGGTCTTCTTCTTCCTGCAGGTTGATATCTTAACATTAATTTTGAACATGAGAAAAACAAAATATTTATAAATTGTTGAACCAAAACAAAACTTAATTTTGGAGACTGGATAAATAATAAAATATTGTAGAGAGATTACATATTTAGTAATTAAAATTAATAAAACTGAAGTTATGAAGAGGAAATAAGAAATAGAAATAATAAAAGAAAATTTGCAATTGCTTGCCTCAATGGAATATTGTGGGATAAAAATATAAATAATAAAATTTAAATTAATATATATCATACAATTGTTATGGAGCAGAACTTTGGCCATTAACAACAACAACAAATAAGTATATTTTGGCAACGAAAATGGATTTTATACGAAGGCCAGCAAGAATTTCAACAAGAGAAAAAAATATAAACTCAGTTATAAGGGAGGAAATGAAGATTGAAGACACTATTTTAGATTATATTAAAACAATTGAGATGGTACGGACATGTCCAACGAATAAAAGAGGATCAGCTACCAAAATGTGTTTTGGAATTAAAACCTGAGGAAAGACAAGACAGAGGAAGACCTAAAACCTCCTGGAGTCAGGGACACCTAAAACCAGGAGATTAGATGGACCGACAAAATTGGCTATTAGGAATCGGACGATGTCAAAGACATTAATCAGCTGCTGATCTATTTATACTATTATAATTATTATCATTATTATTATCATTATTCGAATTATCATTAATATTATTACTATATCTCCCCACCGTCGGTATCTCTACCTTGATGTGGTGGTGGGGCTTGTGTGTCTTAATGACTCCATGAGGTATACAGGCGGTAGTGTAACTACCAACAAGGCCCCCATGCCTGGCAAGACATGGAAGAAGGTCCATACTAAAAGAGTTACCCATCGAAGAAGAAGGGCTAGTAACTCACTTCCAAGATGTAAAGTTTTCAATTACACAAACGACTACAATTACGATGGATGGACGTCATCATACCCCGGACCTGTAGTGAGTGAACACGCAACAAGCTGCCAGCTTTCATGCGTAGAGGAAGAAGAAGAACTATTATAATTATTACATTTCAGCTAATATCCGAAAAATGTTGCCAGAAAGTTTCTTATTAATTAAAAATTTAATATAAAACCTCCATAAAGTAAATAAAAAATTATTCTTCTTGGCGGCAGTTGTAAAGTAAAACATTACAATGAGCGATGAGGACCGTTTAACTGTATACAAGAGAGTGGACATAACTGTAAGAACGTGATGAGTGAATATTTAATCAGGAGGTTCAGGTGCTGTAATGGCAGCCATTAAGACAATTATGATAATTGTAATGCAAGATAAATGGCTTGTTCTATGACGTCCCCAGGGAAGTGTCATGTTGCCAATTAATGCAGGCTCAGTTTTCCCCGTCCACCATTCATCACTCAGATTAATTATTCAATTACAATTTCGTTAAAAACGCATCTCCCGATTAATAACAATAATAATAATAATAATAATAACAGCCTAATAATAATAATAATAGTTTTTATTTATAAACAGATTTACAACGTAATAAAACATCTTCCTGTGCCCAAAGCTTTTTAATTTTTTTCTCTACCTTCCCATTACAATACTTCCGGACCTATCTGCCTAATGCCTCTTCTTATTTCATCCATCGATTTAAATCTAGGTCCACTTATCTTTCCTTTCCCAGGTGGAATCCTATCCAAAGCTTGCCTGGGTAATCTTGTCTCTGGCATTCTACATATACGACCATACCATTCTAGTTGTCTGTATCTCACAAAATCGAATATTGAATTTTGGACTTTTATTTGTTAGGTGATGATTGTATTTCTGATTGTTTTCCAATTTAGAATGTCTAGTTGAGCGTCTAAAACAATCCAGAATATTAATAGTAATAATACGGATCTTAAGTCTAATAATCATAAGTAATGCCACGAGTGATTTCCAATTTATCTAGAGAATTTGGAAATCAAGAGTGGTATTTGTTAGGACTATTTAACGAATAAAATTAAGCTGTTTGCTCACAAATCATTATTTATATATAGTCGTTTTAAAATATTTATGTATTTAATGTAAACGGCGATGTTTGAAAACATATGAGAAGCGTTTGTTATGTTTCGCTTGTTCATCATTGCAACCAGATCATATTATTTATTGCCAAAGGATCACAATGTTGCAAGAATGCGCCCTAGTGGAGAAAAAATGAAACACATCAAACTGTATATTAATTCATTTCTGATGTCCTATGATGTAAATATGTCAATTATATTTTTCTGCAATGTCATTTCCTGGGAAATAATTCGTTTAAGAAAGTGCAAAGAGTGGTTTCTTTTTTTTTTGTACTATAATCAATTGCTACAAATGTTTTTATATTATATCCCGCAAACACTATCTAGTTCAATTCGTGCACTATTTATACAATCTGATAATCGTATTTCTTAGAGAGTCAGTCACTGCAAAATAATACTCTGACCTATTCTGAATGTTAATAATGTTACCATCAAAAGCGTGGGGTGCTCTATATCAATTAATATATTTGATAATAAACAAATATTGGTAAAAGTAAGCTCTCTAAGAAGAAAATGTAAAAATCATAAAAAGCACCCTACGGTTTTGATGGTAAAATTATTTTCTTTTTGTTGATAACTCTAATTTTATTCTATATGTGTTGGAGATGATTTTTTTGTTGACCACTTTATTTTATCCCAAGCGTATTGTAAATTAAAATTATTTTTCACTTTTTAGTTTTCTAATAAAGCGTGTTCTTTTAATTTTTTTTAAAACTATTATTTATTTTTATTTTTTAGTTTTGATATTTTACAGAATAAGATATAAATGTAAATATCTTTAAATTTGATACTATTGTAGTATGAGCTAAAAGTAATACTCTTCTATAAAAAAACCCTCCAAGCCGGATTTGAACCAGCGACGTATGGATTACTGAAATTATATACCACTAAGAGTTCACTGCTCTACCACCTGAGCTCTTAAAACGACTGACTAAAAACTCGACAAGTCCGCAATCTATTATACCAGTTTTCATTTTTTTGATTTTAGGATGATTCTGGCCAGGATTTTAGAAACCAAATATGAAATTATTGTATTGTCACGGGTCCTCTGCACGTATACAAAGTTCCAAGTCGATCCAATGTTTCTAAGTGGGTGAAAATCGCGTTGAAAGATTCCGTTACATTGATACAAAAACACGTTTTTTGATTTTCTGATGATTATGGCCAGGATTTTAGAAAATAAATATGTAATTATTGTATTGCCACGGGTCCTCTACAAGTATACAAAGTTTCACGTCGATCCAATGTTTCTAAGTGGGTGAAAATCGTGTTGAAAGATTCCGTTACATTGATACAAAAACACTTTTTTTTTATTTTCTGATGATTATGGCCAGGATTTTAGAAAATAAATATGAAATTATTGTATTGTCACGGGTCCTCTACAAGTATACAAAGTTTCAAGTCGATCCGATGATTCTAAGTGGGAGAAAATCGCGTTGAAAGATTCCGTTACATCGATAGATAGATAGATAGATAGATAGATAGATAGATAGATAGAGAGATACAGGTCAAGCTAATATAAAGCGTGTAAAAAGGAGGAGCTTTCTTTAATATGATAAACTTATTTGATAAATTCCAGGTGAAACACGACTGTGATTTGTTTTAGAACAAAATTCATTGAAACGCGATTGGTCATTGACTCCTATTTGGGGCATGAGTTAAATAGTCAAAGTAAAGTGATTCCACTACAGGCCTTAGAGGTAGTAGGATGTTAAGGCTCCCATTTATTTAGACAGTGGACACTTTATGTCAGTCGGGTTGTCAGCCCCGCGCGATGGTCGACTTTTTACTACCAGAAACAAGTGTCTGTTACTGATTTCCATTAGATTCTGAGTCGAATATAGCGCCAGAAAGTTTGGCTGAGTTTACAAATCCTCACCCCACCGTGACTCGAACCATCTACCTACCGGCTTGTAGCGTGTTGCCTTATCTATATATGCTACGGCAAACCTCCAATAACTAGGCCAAGAATGAGGCGGAATAATAACATTAACAATGATTTGAGGAAAGTGGATTACACAGGGGATGATTGGAAAACATTACTTCAAAATAGAGATGAATGGAGAGAGTATATATATTCGCGCGGCCATTAACCTAGGGGCTCGATAGTCTTAGTTAACAATAATACTAGTAATAATAATAATAATAATAATAATAATAATAATAATAATAATAATAACTCACTGGCTCTGTCGAACCGGTAGGATCATGGCCGCGCGGACATAAGCTCTCCATACATCCCTATCCTGAGCTAAGGTTTTCCAATCATCTCCAGTATAATCTACTGCCCTCAAATAATGGATAATGTCATTCTCTCACCTCATTCTTGGTCTACCAACTGGGCGTTTTCTCTCTGGTTTTCCTATCAGAAGTTTCCATGAACCTCTTTCATCCCCCATAGGTGCCACATGCCCAGCCCATTGAGGCATACGAGACTTAACGGTTCTCATTACATCCGGCAACCTATACATATCATGTAACTCACTATTAAGTAGTCTCCTCCATTCACCTCTCTGTTCATTTCTTTCTGATCTAAAAATTTTCCTAAGAACTTTATTATCAAATACTCGTAACCTCCTGTACTCCCTGTAAGAGTCCATGTTTCGCATTCATATAATATAACTGAGAGAATAACTGCTTTATATATTATCAGTTTAACGTTTTTTTTAAAAAAGCTGGAAAGACAAGAGTCCGTGTAATGCATAATAGCATGCATTTCGAAAACTGAGCCAGTATTTAATTTTTTTGTACACCTCATTCCTATTTGCAATTATTGTCCTTAGATACTTGAAATCAGGCACCTCTTCAAAATTTCGTTCATTTGTGATTAGTTGTTCATTTCCATTATATAATAATAATAATAATAATAATAATAATAATAATAATAATACCTTTTTAATTAGGAATATTCCACAATAGAGTGTTTCTCCCTACACTCAAAGTCATTTGTCGTCAGAGGTTCCTGTCTAGAGCATCTTGTTCCCTCAGATCTCTAGTTTCTATTATCCTCCTCACTCCATCCATCCAACGTTCTCTAGGTCTGCCTCTTCCACTTCCTCCATTAGCTTTCCAATTAAGGATCTTCTTAAGTATTCTCTCTTCTTCCATTCTTATAATAATAATAATAATAATAATAATAATAATAATAATAATAATAATAATACTTTTTAATCAGGAATATTCCAAAATACAGTGTTTCTCCTTCAACCAAAAGTGATTTGTCGCCAGAGGTTTCTGTCTAGAGCATCTTGTTCCCTCAAATCTCTAGCTTCCATTCTCCTCTTCACTCCATCCATCCAACGTTCTCTAGATCTGCCTCTTCCACTTCTTCCATTATCTTTCCAATTAAGGATCATCTTAACTATTCTCTCTTCTTCCATTCTTATAATAATAATAATACTACAAATAATAATAATAATAATAATAATAATAATAATAATAATAATAATAATAATACATTTAATTAGGAATATTCCAAAATACAGTGTTTCTCCTTCATCCAAAAGTGATTTGTCGCCAGAGGTTTCTGTCTAGAGCATCTTCTTCCCTCAAATCTCTAGCTTCCATTCTCCTCTTCACTCCATCCATCCAACGTTCTCTAGATCTGCCTCTTCCACTTCTTCCATTAGCTTTCCAATTAAGGATCTTCTTAAATATTCTCTCTTCTTCCATTCTTATAATAATAATAATAATAATAATAATAATAATAATAATAATAATAATAATAATAATACTTTTTAATTAGGAATATTCCAAAATACAGTGTTTCTCCTTCAACCAAAACTGATTTGTCGCCAGAGGTTTCTGTCTAGAGCACCTTGTTCCCTCACATCTCTAGCTTCCATTCTCCTCTTCACTCCATCCATCCAACGTTCTCTAGATCTGCCTCTTCCACTTCTTCCATTAGCTTTCCAATTAAGTATCTCCTTAAGTATTCTCTCTTCTTCCATTCTTATAATAATAATAATAATAATAATAATAATAATACTTTTTAATTAGGAATATTCCAAAATACAGTGTTTCTCCTTCAACCAAAACTGATTTGTCGCCAGAGGTTTCTGTCTAGAGCACCTTGTTCCCTCACATCTCTAGCTTCCATTCTCCTCTTCACTCCATCCATCCAACGTTCTCTAGATCTGCCTCTTCCACTTCTTCCATTAGCTTTCCAATTAAGGATCTTCTTAAATATTCTCTCTTCTTCCATTCTTATAATAATAATAATAATAATAATAATAATAATAATAATAATAATAATACTTTTTAATTAGGAATATTCCAAAATACAGTGCTTCTCCTTCAACCAAAACTGATTTGTCGCCAGAGGTTTCGGTCTAGAGCACCTTGTTCCCTCACATCTGTAGCTTCCATTCTCCTCTTCACTCCATCCATCCAACGTTCTCTAGATCTGCCTCTTCCACTTCTTCCATTAGCTTTCCAATTAAGGATCTTCTTAAATATTCTCTCTTCTTCCATTCTTATAATAATAATAATAATAATAATAATAATAATACTAATACTTTTTAATTAGGAATATTCCAAAATACAGTGTTTCTCCTTCAACCAAAACTGATTTGTCGCCAGAGGTTTCAGTCTAGAGCACCTTGTTCCCTCACATCTCTAGCTTCCATTCTCCTCTTCACTCCATCCATCCAACGTTCTCTAGATCTGCCTCTTCCACTTCTTCCATTAGCTTTCCAATTAAGGATCTACTTAAATATTCTCTCTTCTTCCATTCTTATAATAATAATAATAATAATAATAATAATAATAATAATAATAATAATAATAATATTAATAATAATAATAATAATAATAATAATACTTTTTAATTAGGAATATTCCAAAATACAGTGTTTCTCCTTCAACCAAAACTGATTTGTCGCCAGAGGTTTCTGTCTAGAGCACCTTGTTCCCTCACATCTCTAGCTTCCATTCTCCTCTTCACTCCATCCATCCAACGTTCTCTAGATCTGCCTCTTCCACTTCTTCCATTAGCTTTCCAATTAAGGATCTACTTAAATATTCTCTCTTCTTCCATTCTTATAATAATAATAATAATAATAATAATAATAATAATAATAATAATAATATTAATAATAATAATAATAATAATAATAATAATAATAATACTTTTTAATTAGGAATATTCCAAAATACAGTGTTTCTCCTTCAACCAAAACTGATTTGTCGCCAGAGGTTTCTGTCTAGAGCACCTTGTTCCCTCACATCTCTAGCTTCCATTCTCCTCTTCACTCCATCCATCCAACGTTCTCTAGATCTGCCTCTTCCACTTCTTCCATTAGCTTTCCAATTAAGGATCTTCTTAAATATTCTCTCTTCTTCCATTCTTATAATAATAATAATAATAATAATAATAATAATAATAATAATAATAATAATAATACTTTTTAATTAGGAATATTCCAAAATACAGTGTTTCTCCTTCAACCAAAACTGATTTGTCGCCAGAGGTTTCTGTCTAGAGCACCTTGTTCCCTCACATCTGTAGCTTCCATTCTCCTCTTCACTCCATCCATCCAACGTTCTCTAGATCTGCCTCTTCCACTTCTTCCATTAGCTTTCCAATTAAGGATCTTCTTAAATATTCTCTCTTCTTCCATTCTTATAATAATAATAATAATAATAATAATAATAATAATAATAATAATAATAATACTTTTTAATTAGGAATATTCCAAAATACAGTGTTTCTCCTTCAACCAAAACTGATTTGTCGCCAGAGGTTTCTGTCTAGAGCACCTTGTTCCCTCACATCTCTAGCTTCCATTCTCCTCTTCACTCCATCCATCCAACGTTCTCTAGATCTGCCTCTTCCACTTCTTCCATTAGCTTTCCAATTAAGGATCTACTTAAATATTCTCTCTTCTTCCATTCTTATAATAATAATAATAATAATAATAATAATAATAATAATAATAATATTAATAATAATAATAATAATAATAATAATAATAATACTTTTTAATTAGGAATATTCCAAAATACAGTGTTTCTCCTTCAACCAAAACTGATTTGTCGCCAGAGGTTTCTGTCTAGAGCACCTTGTTCCCTCACATCTCTAGCTTCCATTCTCCTCTTCACTCCATCCATCCAACGTTCTCTAGATCTGCCTCTTCCACTTCTTCCATTAGCTTTCCAATTAAGTATCTCCTTAAGTATTCTCTCTTCTTCCATTCTTATAATAATAATAATAATAATAATAATAATAATAATAATAATAATAATAATAATAATAATAATAATACTTTTTAATTAGGAATATTCCAAAATACAGTGTTTCTCCTTCAACCAAAGGTGATTTGTCGCCAGAGGTTTCTGTCTAGAGCATCTTGTTTCCTCAAATCTCTAGCTTCCATTCTCCTATTCACTCCATACATCCAACGTTCTCTAGATCTGCCTCTTCCACCTCTTCCATTAGCTTTCCAATTAAGGATCATCTTAACTATTCTCTCTTCTTCCATTCTTATAATAATAATAATAATAATAATAATAATAATAATAATAATAATACTAAAAATAATAGTAATAATAATAATTTTTAATTAGGAATATTCCAAAATACAGTGTTTCTCCTTCAACCAAAAGTGATTTGTCGCCAGAGGTTTCTGTCTAGAGCATCTTCTTCCCTCAAATCTCTAGCTTCCATTCTCCTCTTCACTCCATCCATCCAACGTTCTCTAGATCTTCCTGTTCCACTTCTTCCATTACCTTTCCAATTAAGGATCATCTTAAATATTCTCTCTTCTTCCATTCTTATAATAACAATAATAATAATAATAATAATAATAATAATAATAATACTTTTTAATTAGGAATATTCCAAAATACAGTGTTTCTCCTTCAACCAAAACTGATTTGTCGCCAGAGGTTTCTGTCTAGAGCACCTTGTTCCCTCACATCTCTAGCTTCCATTCTCCTCTTCACTCCATCCATCCAACGTTCTCTAGATCTGCCTCTTCCACTTCTTCCATTAGCTTTCCAATTAAGTATCTCCTTAAGTATTCTCTCTTCTTCCATTTTTATAATAATAATAATAATAATAATAATAATAATAATAATAATACTTTTTAATTAGGAATATTCCAAAATACAGTGTTTCTCCTTCAACCAAAGGTGATTTGTCGCCAGAGGTTTCTGTCTAGAGCATCTTGTTCCCTCAAATCTCTAGCTTCCATTCTCCTCTTCACTCCATCCATCCAACGTTCTCTAGATCTGCCTCTTCCACTTCTTCCATTAGCTTTCCAATTAAGGATCATCTTAACTATTCTCTCTTCTTCCATTCTTATAATAATAATAATAATAATAATAATAATAATAATAATACTAAAAATAATAATAATAATACTTTTTAAATAGGAATATTCCAAAATACAGTGTTTCTCCTTCAACCAAAAGTGATTTGTCGCCAGAGGTTTCTGTCTAGAGCATCTTCTTCCCTCAAATCTCTAGCTTCCATTCTCCTCTTCACTCCATCCATCCAACGTTCTCTAGATCTTCCTGTTCCACTTCTTCCATTAGCTTTCCAATTAAGGATCTTCTTAAATATTCTCCCTTCTTCCATTCTTATAATAATAATAATAATAATAATAATAATAATAATAATAATACTTTTTAATTAGGAATATTCCAAACTAAAGTGTTTCTCCTTCAACCAAAAGTGATTTGTCGCCAGAGGTTTCTGTCTAGAGCATCTTCTTCCCTCAAATCTCTAGCTTCCATTCTCCTCTTCACTCCATCCATCCAACGTTCTCTAGATCTGCCTCTTCCACTTCTTCCATTAGCTTTCCAATTAAGGATCTTCTTAAATATTCTCTCTTCTTCCATTCTTATAATAATAATAATAATAATAATAATAATAATAATAATAATAATAATAATAATAATAATAATACTTTTTAATTAGGAATATTCCAAAATACAGTGTTTCTCCTTCAACCAAAACTGATTTGTCGCCAGAGGTTTCTGTCTAGAGCACCTTGTTCCCTCACATCTCTAGCTTCCATTCTCCTCTTCACTCCATCCATCCAACGTTCTCTAGATCTGCCTCTTCCACTTCTTCCATTAGCTTTCCAATTAAGGATCTACTTAAATATTCTCTCTTCTTCCATTCTTATAATAATAATAATAATAATAATAATAATAATAATAATAATAATATTAATAATAATAATAATAATAATAATACTTTTTAATGAGGAATATTCCAAAATACAGTGTTTCTCCTTCAACCAAAACTGATTTGTCGCCAGAGGTTTCTGTCTAGAGCACCTTGTTCCCTCACATCTCTAGCTTCCATTCTCCTCTTCACTCCATCCATCCAACGTTCTCTAGATCTGCCTCTTCCACTTCTTCCATTAGCTTTCCAATTAAGGATCTTCTTAAATATTCTCTCTTCTTCCATTCTTATAATAATAATAATAATAATAATAATAATAATAATAATAATACTTTTTAATTAGGAATATTCCAAAATACAGTGTTTCTCCTTCAACCAAAACTGATTTGTCGCCAGAGGTTTCTGTCTAGAGCACCTTGTTCCCTCACATCTGTAGCTTCCATTCTCCTCTTCACTCCATCCATCCAACGTTCTCTAGATCTGCCTCTTCCACTTCTTCCATTAGCTTTCCAATTAAGGATCTTCTTAAATATTCTCTCTTCTTCCATTCTTATAATAATAATAATAATAATAATAATAATAATAATAATAATAATAATAATACTTTTTAATTAGGAATATTCCAAAATACAGTGTTTCTCCTTCAACCAAAAGTGATTTGTCGCCAGAAGTTTCTGTCTAGAGCATCTTCTTCCCTCAAATCTCTAGCTTCCATTCTCCTCTTCACTCCATCCATCCAACGTTCTCTAGATCTTCCTGTTCCACTTCTTCCATTAGTTTTCCAATTAAGGATCGTCTTAAATATTCTCTCTTCTTCCATTCTTATAATAATAATAATAATAATAATAATAATAATAATAATACTTTTTAATTAGGAATATTCCAAAATACAGTGTTTCTCCTTCAACCAAAAGTGATTTGTCGCCAGAGGTTTCTGTCTAGAGCACCTTGTTCCCTCACATCTCTAGCTTCCATTCTCCTCTTCACTCCATCCATCCAACGTTCTCTAGATCTGCCTCTTCCACTTCTTCCATTAACTTTCCAATTAAGTATCTCCTTAAGTATTCTCTCTTCTTCCATTCTTATAATAATAATAATAATAATAATAATAATAATAATAATAATAATAATAATAATAATAATAATAATAATACTTTTTATTTAGGAATATTCCAAAATACAGTGTTTCTCCTTCAACCAAAAGTGATTTGTCGCCAGAGGTTTCTGTCTAGGGCATCTTGTTCCCTCAAATCTCTAGCTTCCATTCTCCTCTTCATTCCATCCATCCAACGTTCTCTAGATCTGCCTCTTCCACTTCTTCCATTAGCTTTCCAATTAAGGATCATCTTAACTATTCTCTCTTCTTCCATTCTTATAATAATAATAATAATAATAATAATAATAATAATAATAATAATAATAATAATAATACTAAAAATAATAATAACAATAATAATACTTTTTAATTAGGAATATTCCAAAATACAGTGTTTCTCCTTCAACCAAAAGTGATTTGTCGCCAGAGGTTTCTGTCTAGAGCATCTTGTTCCCTCAAATCTCGAGCTTCCATTCTGCTCTTCACTCCATCCATCCAACGTTCTCTAGATCTTCCTGTTCCACTTCTTCCATTAGCTTTCCAATTAAGGATCTTCTTAAATATTCTCCCTTCTTCCATTCTTATAATAATAATAATAATAATAATAATAATAATAATAATAATAATAATAATAATAATAATAATAATACTTTTTAAATTAGGAATATTCCAAAATACAGTGTTTCTCCTTCAACCAAAAGTGATTTGTCGCCAGAGGTTTCTGTCTAGAGCAACGTGTTCCCTCAAATCTCTAGCTTCCATTGTCCTCTTCACTCCATCCATCCAACGTTCTCTAGATCTGCCTCTTCCACTTCTTCCATTAGCTTACCAATTAAGGATCTTCTTAAGTATTCTCTCTTCTTCCATTCTTATAATAATAATAATAATAATAATAATAATAATAATAATAATAATAATAATACTTTTTAATTAGGAATATTCCAAAATAGAGTGTTTCTCCTTCAACCAAAAGTGATTTGTCGCCAGAGGTTACTGTCTAGAGCATCTTGTACCCTCAAATCTCTAGCTTCCATTCTCCTCTTCACTCCATCCATCCAACGTTCTCTAGATCTGCCTCTTCCACTTCTTCCATTAGCTTTCCAATTAAGGATCTTCTTAAGTATTCTCTCTTCTTCCATTCTTATAATAATAATAATAATAATAATAATAATAATAATAATAATAATAATAATAATAATGATAATAATAATACTAAAAATAATCTCTATCTATCTTCGGGTTTTTACAGCTGCTGCCGTCTTCCCGTGCCAAACCTCCAAAGCCTACGGTCTTGGGCATCTTCGATGCTTAGCCCTCTAGCTTGCATTACTGTCTTCATGTTTTCTTCCATGTTAACCTTGGTCTTCCTCTTTTCTTCTTTCTGTTTGGATGCCATTCATATAGTTACTTCGGCCATCGCTCATCTTCCATGCTTAAAACATGTCCTAACCACTTTAATTCCTTTTCCTCAATTCTTTCAATTATGTTTTTTCTGCTTCCATTTTGTTTCTAATTTCCTTATTTGTGACACGTTCTAATTTAGACTTTCTGGCACTTCTTCGTAAATAATCCATTTCTAGAGCTATTAGTCTATTCTTGTAGTACTTATTGATTGTCCATACCTCACTTCCGTACATTGCAACAGATTCCACTAATGTTTTTACCAATATATTTTTTTGTGTCTTTCCAAATATGCTTATCCCACCATATGGAATTTAATGATGATATTATTTTGCTACTCAATTCAATTCTATGTTTTATGTTCTCTTTGCCTATACCTTCGATGTTATCAATAATCATTCCCAAATATTTAGTTTGTTTCACTTGCTTTATTTGGATTCCATCTTCCTATACCAAGTTTTCTCTTTCATTGCTATTGATTGCCAGATATTCTGTTTTTTTGTAAATTTACTGTGTGACCCCATGATTCATATGTGCTTTTCAACCTTTTTATCATGAATTCCATATCAAAATTGCCTTGCGCTAAAACCAGTTGATCATCGGCAAATTGTAATGTCAGCAAAAATCTATTGCCTCTTGGGATCCCCATACCTTTGCAGCTTTGTTTCCATTTCGTTAATATAAATTCTACATAAATATTAAATAAAATTGGTGATAGACTTCACCCTTGTTTCAATCCCTTTGAGGTATTTATAGGATTAGACATCATATTTCCCATTTTAACATAAGCGGAGTTATCTTTATAGGTTTGTTTAATAATTTCTATTAGGTTTCTGTCAATATTGTATTTCTCCAATACTTCCCATAATTTGTTCCTCGGAATTGAGTCATAAGCTTTCTCTAAATCTATCATTGTCAAATGGGTTTCTTCTCCAACTGCAGTCCGTTTTTCAATTAACTGTTGTATTGCAAATATATTGTCAACACATGACCTTCCTGGTCTGAATCCATTTTGATCTTCTCCTAATTTGTCTTTAACATCGTTTTGTAACTTTGTTTTTAATAACTTCGTAAATATTCTATATAATGTGTTATTTATACTTAGTCCTCTGTAGTTTTTTGCGTCCCTTCTATCGCCCTTCTTGTATATTGGTAATAATAATACTTTTTATTTAGGAATATTCTAAAATACAGTGTTTCTCCTTCAACCAAAAGTGATTTGTCGCCAGATGTTTCTGTCTAGAGCAACTTGTTCCCTCAAATCTCTAGCTTCCATTCTCCTCTTCACTCCATCCATCCAACGTTCTCTAGATCTGCCTCTTCCACTTCTTCCATTAGCTTTCCAATTAAGGATCTTCTTAAGTATTCTCTCTTCTTCCATTCTTATAATAATAATAATAATAATAATAATAATAATAATAATAAAAATAATAATAATACTTTTTAATTAGAAATATTCCAAAATACAATGTTTCTCCTTCAACCAAAAGTGATTTGTCGCCAGAGGTTTCTGTCTAGAGCATCTTGTTCCCTCAGATCTCTAGCTTTCATTCTCCTCTTCACTCAATCCATCCAACGTTCTCTAGATCTGCCTCTTCCACTTCTTCCATTAGCTTTCCAATTAAGGATCTTCTTAAGTGTTCTCTCTTCTTCCATTCTTATAATAATTATAATAATAATAATAATAATAATAATAATAATACTAAAAGTAATAATAATAATAATACTTTTAATTAGGAATATTCCATAATACAGTGTTTCTCCTTCAACCAAAGTGATTTGTCGCCAGAGGTTTATGTTTAGAGCATCTTGTTCCCTCAAATCTCTAGCTTCCATTCTCCTCTTCACTCCATCCATTCAACGTTCTCTAGATCTGCCTCTTCCACTTCTTCCATTAGCTTTCCAATTAAGGATCTTCTTAAGTGTTCTCTCTTCTTCCAATCTTATAATAATTATAATAATAATAATAATAATAATAATAATAATAATAATAATAATAATAATAATAATAATAATAATAATAATAATAATAATAATAATAATAATAATAATAATAATAATAATAATAATAATACTTTTTGATTAGGAATATTCCAAAATACAGTGTTTCTCCTTCAACCAAAAGTGAAAAGTGATTTGTCGCCAGAGGTTTACGTTTAGAGCATCTTGTTCCCTCAAATCTCTAGCTTCCATTCTCCTCTTTACTCCATCCATCCAACGTTCTCTAGATCTGCCTCTTCCACTTCTTCCATTAGCTTTCCAAATAAGGATCTTCTTAAATATTCTCTCTTCTTCCATTCTTACAATAATAATAATAATAATAATAATACTAAAAATAATAATAATAATAATAATAATAATAATAATAATTTTTAATTAGGAATAATCCAAAATACAGTGTTTCTCCTTCAACCAAAAGTGATTTGTCGCCAGAGGTTTATGTTTAGAGCATCTTGTTCCCTCAAATCTCTAGCTTCCATTCTCCTCTTTACTCCATCCATCCAACGTTCTCTAGATCTGCCTCTTCCACTTCTTCCATTAGCTTTCAAATTAAGGATCTTCTTAAGTATTCTCTCTTCTTCCATTCTTATAATACTAAAAATAATAATAATAACAATAATTTTTAATTAGGAATATTCCAAAATACAGTGTTTCTCCTTCAACCAAAAGTGATTTGTCGCCAGAGGTTTCTGTCTAGAGCATCTTCTTCCCTCAAATCTCAAGCTTCCATTCTCCTCTTCACTCCATCCATCCAACGTTCTCTAGATCTTCCTGTTCCACTTCTTCCATTACCTTTCCAATTAAGGATCTTCTTAAATATTCTCTCTTCTTCCATTCTTATAATAACAATAATAATAATAATAATAATAATAATAATAATAATAATAATAATAATAATACTTTTTAATTAGGAATATTCCAAAATACAGTGTTTCTCCTTCAACCAAAACTGATTTGTCGCCAGAGGTTTCTGTCTAGAGCACCTTGTTCCCTCACATCTCTAGCTTCCATTCTCCTCTTCACTCCATCCATCCAACGTTCTCTAGATCTGCCTCTTCCACTTCTTCCATTTGCTTTCCAATTAAGTATGTCCTTAAGTATTCTCTCTTCTTCCATTCTTATAATAATAATAATAATAATAATAATAATAATAATAATAATAATAATAATAATAATAATAATAATAATAATAATTTTTAATTAGGAATATTCCAAAATACAGTGTTTCTCCTTCAACCAAAGGTGATTTGTCGCCAGAGGTTTCTGTCTAGAGCATCTTGTTCCCTCAAATCTCTAGCTTCCATTCTCCTCTTCACTCCATCCATCCAACGTTCTCTAGATCTGCCTCTTCCACTTCTTCCATTAGCTTTCCAATTAAGGATCATCTTAACTATTCTCTCTTCTTCCATTCTTATAATAATAATAATAATAATAATAATAATAATAATAATAATAATAATACTAAAAATAATAATAATAATACTTTTTAATTAGGAATATTCCAAAATACAGTGTTTCTCCTTCAACCAAAAGTGATTTGTCGCCAGAGGTTTCTGTCTAGAGCATCTTCTTCCCTCAAATCTCTAGCTTCCATTCTCCAATTCACTCCATCCATCCAACGTTCTCTAGATCTTCCTGTTCCACTTCTTCCATTAGCTTTCCAATTAAGGATCTTCTTAAATATTCTCCCTTCTTCCATTCTTATAATAATAATAATAATAATAATAATAATAATAATAATAATAATAATAATAATACTTTTTAATTAGGAATATTCCAAAATACAGTGTTTCTCCTTCAACCAAAAGTGATTTGTCGCCAGAGGTTTCTGTCTAGAGCATCTTCTTCCCTCAAATCTCTAGCTTCCATTCTCCTCTTCACTCCATCCATCCAACGTTCTCTAGATCTTCCTGTTCCACTTCTTCCATTAGTTTTCCAATTAAGGATCGTCCTAAATATTCTCTCTTCTTCCATTCTTATAATAATAATAATAATAATAATAATAATAATACTTTTTAATTAGGAATATTCCAAAATACAGTGTTTCTCCTTCAACCAAAACTGATTTGTCGCCAGAGGTTTCTGTCTAGAGCACCTTGTTCCCTCACATCTCTAGCTTCCATTCTCCTCTTCACTCCATCCATCCAACGTTCTCTAGATCTGCCTCTTCCACTTCTTCCATTAGCTTTCCAATTAAGTATCTCCTTAAGTATTCTCTCTTCTTCCATTCTTATAATAATAATAATAATAATAATAATAATAATAATAATAATAATTATAATAATAATTATAATAATACTTTTTATTTAGGAATATTCCAAAATACAGTGTTTCTCCTTCAACCAAAAGTGATTTGTCGCCAGAGGTTTCTGTCTAGAGCATCTTGTTCCCTCAAATCTCTAGCTTCCATTCTCCTCTTCAATCCATCCATCCAACGTTCTCTAGATCTGCCTCTTCCACTTCTTCCATTAGCTTTCCAATTAAGGATCATCTTAACTATTCTCTCTTCTTCCATTCTTATAATAATAATAATAATAATAATAATAATAATAATAATAATAATAATAATAATAATAATAATAATACTAAAAATAATAATAACAATAATAATACTTTTTAATTAGGAATATTCCAAAATACTGTGTTTCTCCTTCAACCAAAAGTGATTTGTCGCCAGAGGTTTCTGTCTAGAGCAACCTGTTCCCTCAAATCTCGAGCTTCCATTCTGCTCTTCACTCCATCCATCCAACGTTCTCTAGATCTGCCTCTTCCACTTCTTCCATTAGCTTACCAATTAAGGATCTTCTTAAGTATTCTCTCTTCTTCCATTCTTATAATAATAATAATAATAATAATAATAATAATAATAATAATAATAATAATAATAATAATACTTTTTAATTAGGAATATTCCAAAATAGAGTGTTTCTCCTTCAACCAAAAGTGATTTGTCGCCAGAGGTTACTGTCTAGAGCATCTTGTACCCTCAAATCTCTAGCTTCCATTCTCCTCTTCACTCCATCCATCCAACGTTCTCTAGATCTGCCTCTTCCACTTCTTCCATTAGCTTTCCAATTAAGGATCTTCTTAAGTATTCTCTCTTCTTCCATTCTTATAAAATAATAATAATAATAATAATAATAATACTAAAAATAATCTCTATCTATCTTCGGGTTTTTACAGCTGCTGCCGTCTTCCCGTGCCAAACCTCCAAAGCCTACGGTCTTGGGCATCTTCGATGCTTAGCCCTCTAGCTTGCATTACTGTCTTCATGTTTTCTTCCATGTTAACCTTGGTCTTCCTCTTTTCTTCTTTCTGTTTGGATGCCATTCATATAGTTACTTCGGCCATCGCTCATCTTCCATTCTTAAAACACGTCCTAACCACTTTAATTCCTTTTCCACAATTCTTTCAATTATGCTTTTTTCTGCTTCCATTTTGTTTCTAATTTCCTTATTTGTGACACGTTCTAATTTAGACTTTCTGGCACTTCTTCGTAAATAATCCATTTCTAGAGCTATTAGTCTATTCTTGTAGTACTTATTGATTGTCCATACCTCACTTCCGTACATTGCAACAGATTCCACTAATGTTTTACCAATATATATTTTGTGTCTTTCCAAATATGCTTATCCCACCATATGGAATTTAATGATGATATTATTTTGCTACTCAATTCAATTCTATGTTTTATGTTCTCTTTGCCTATACCTTCGATGTTATCAATAATCATTCCCAAATATTTAGTTTGTTTCACTTGCTTTATTTGGATTCCATCTTCCTATACCAAGTTTTCTCTTTCATTGCTATTTATTGCCAGATATTCTGTTTTTTGTAAATTTACTGTGTGACCCCATGATTCATATGTGCTTTTCAACCTTTTTATCATGAATTCCATATCAAAATTGCCTTGCGCTAAAACCAGTTGATCATCGGCAAATTGTAATGTCAGCAAAAATCTATTGCCTCTTGGGATCCCCATACCTTTGCAGCTTTGTTTCCATTTCGTTAATATAAATTCTACATAAATATTAAATAAAATTGGTGATAGACTTCACCCTTGTTTCAATCCCTTTGAGGTGTTTATAGGATTAGATATCATATTTCCCATTTTAACATAAGCGGAGTTATCTTTATAGGTTTGTTTAATAATTTCTATTAGGTTTCTGTCAATATTGTATTTCTCCAATACTTCCCATAATTTGTTCCTCGGAATTGAGTCATAAGCTTTCTCTAAATCTATCATTGTCAAATGGGTTTCTTCTCCAACTGCAGTCCGTTTTTCAATTAACTGTTGTATTGCAAATATATTGTCAACACATGACCTTCCTGGTCTGAATCCATTTTGATCTTCTCCTAATTTGTCTTTAACATCTTTTTGTAACTTTGTTTTTAATAACATCGTAAATATTCTATATAATGTGTTATTTACACTTAGTCCTCTGTAGTTTTTTGCGTCCCTTCTATCGCCCTTCTTGTATATTGGTAATAATAATACTTTTTATTTAGGAATATTCTAAAATACAGTGTTTCTCCTTCAACCAAAAGTGATTTGTCGCCAGATGTTTCTGTCTAGAGCAACTTGTTCCCTCAAATCTCTAGCTTCCATTCTCCTCTTCACTCCATCCATCCAACGTTCTCTAGATCTGCCTCTTCCACTTCTTCCATTAGCTTTCCAATTAAGGATCTTCTTAAGTATTCTCTCTTCTTCCATTCTTATAATAATAATAATAATAATAATAATAATACTTTTTAATTAGAAATATTCCAAAATACAATGTTTCTCCTTCAACCAAAAGTGATTTGTCGCCAGAGGTTTCTGTCTAGAGCATCTTGTTCCCTCAGATCTCTAGCTTTCATTCTCCTCTTCACTCAATCCATCCAACGTTCTCTAGATCTGCCTCTTCCACTTCTTCCATTAGCTTTCCAATTAAGGATCTTCTTAAGTGTTCTCTCTTCTTCCATTCTTATAATAATTATAATAATAATAATAATAATAATAATAATAATAATAATAATAATACTAAAAGTAATAATAATAATAATACTTTTAATTAGGAATATTCCATAATACAGTGTTTCTCCTTCAACCAAAGTGATTTGTCGCCAGAGGTTTTTGTTGAGAGCATCTTGTTTCCCTCAAATCTCTAGCTTCCATTCTCCTCTTCACTCCATCCATCCAACGTTCTCTAGATCTGCCTCTTCCACTTCTTCCATTAGCTTTCCAATTAAGGATCTTCTTAAGTGTTCTCTCTTCTTCCATTCTTATGATAATAATAATATAATAATAATATAAATAATATAATATAATAATAATAATAATAATAATACTTTTTGATTAGGAATATTCCAAAATACAGTGTTTCTCCTTCAACCAAAAGTGAAAAGTGATTTGTCGCCAGAGGTTTACGTTTAGAGCATCTTGTTCCCTCAAATCTCTAGCTTCCATTCTCCTCTTTACTCCATCCATCCAACGTTCTCTAGATCTGCCTCTTCCACTTCTTCCATTAGCTTTCCAAATAAGGATCTTCTTAAGTATTCTCTCTTCATCCATTCTTATAATAATAATAATTATTATAATAATAATAATAATAATAATACTTTTTAATTAGGAATATTCCAAAATACAGTGTTTCACCTTCATCCAAAAGTGATTTGTCGCCAGAGGTTTCTGTCTAGAGCATTTTGTTCCCTCAAATCTCTAGCTTCCATTTTCCTCTTCACTCCATCCATCCAACGTTCTCTAGATCTGCCTCTTCCACTTCTTCCATTAGCTTTCCAATTAAGGATCTTCTTAAGTATTCTCTCTTTTTCCATTCTTACAATAATAATAATAATAATAATACTAAAAATAATAATAATAATGATAATAATAATAATAATAATAATACTTTTTAATTAGGAATAATCCAAAATACAGTGTTTCTCCTTCAACCAAAAGTGATTTGTCGCCAGAGGTTTATGTTTAGAGCATCTTGTTCCCTCAAATCTCTAGCTTCCATTCTCCTCTTTACTCCATCCATCCAACGTTCTCTAGATCTGCCTCTTCCACTTCTTCCATTAGCTTTCCAATTAAGGATCTTCTTAAGTATTCTCTCTTCTTCCATTCTTATAATAATAATAATAATAATAATAATAATAATAATAATAATAATAATAATAATAATAATAATACTTTTTAATTAGGAATATTCCAAAATGCAGTGTTTCTCCTTCAACCAAAACTGATTTGTCGCCAGAGGTTTCTGTCTAGAGCATCTTGTTCCCTCAAATCTCTAGCTTAAATTCTCCTCTTCACTCCATCCATCCAACGTTCTCTAGATCTGCCTCTTCCACATCTTCCATTAGCTTTCCAATTAAGGATCATCTTAAGTATTCTCTCTTCTTCCATTCTTATAATAATAATAATAATAACAACACTTTTTAATTAGGAATATTCCAAAATACAGTGTTTCTCCTTCATCCAAAAGTGATTTGTCGACAGAGGTTTCTGTCTGGAGCATCTTGTTCCCTCACATCTCTAGCTTCCATTCTCCTCTTCATTCCATCCAACGTTCTCTATATCTGCCTCTTCCACTTCTTCAATTAGCTTTCCAGTTAAGTATCTCCTTAAGTATTCTCTCTTCTTCCATTCTTATAATAATTATAATAATAATAATAATAATAATAATAATAATACTTTTTAATTAGGAATATTCCAAAATACAGTGTTTCTCCTTCAACCAAAACTGATTTGTCGCCAGAGGTTTCTGTCTAGAGCATCTTGTTCCCTCAAATCTCTAGCTTCCATTCTCCTCTTCACTCCATCCATCCAACGTTCCCTAGATCTGCCTCTTCCACTTCTTCCATTAGCTTTCCAATTAAGGATCTTCTTAAGTATTCTCTCTTCTTCCATTCTTATAATAATTATAATAATAATAATAATAATAATAATAATAATAATAATAATAATAATAATACTTTTTAATTAGGAATATTCCAAAATACAGTGTTTCTCCTTCAACCTAAACTGATTTGTCGCCAGAGGTTTCTGTCTAGAGCATTTTGTTCCCTCAAATCTCTAGCTTCCATTCTCCTCTTCACTCCATCCATCCAACGTTCTCTAGATCTGCCTCTTCCACTTCTTCCATTAGCTTTCCCAATTAAGGATCTTCTTAAGTATTCTCTCTTCTTCCATTCTTGTTATAATAATTATAATATAATAATTAATAATATAATAATAATACTTTTTATGAAGAATCTTCCAAAATACAGTGTTTCTCCTTCAACCTAAACTGATTTGTCGCCAGAGGTTTCTGTCTAGAGCATTTTGTTCCCTCAAATCTCTACCTTCCATTCTCCTCTTCACTCAATCCATCCAACGTTCTCTAGATCTGCCTCTTCCACTTCTTCCATTAGCTTTCCAATTAAGGATCATCTTAACTATTCTCTCTTCTTCCATTCTTATAATAATAATAATAATACTAAAAATAATAATAATAATAACACTTTTTAATTAGGAATATTCCAAGATACAGTGTTTCTCCTTCATATCCAAAAGTGATTTGTCGACAGAGGTTTCTGTCTGGAGCATCTTGTTCCCTCAAATCTCTAGCTTCCATTCTCCTCTTCATTCCATCCAACGTTCTCTATATCTGCCTCTTCCACTTCTTCCATTAGCTTTCCAATTAAGGATCTTCTTAAATATTCTCTCTTCTTCCATTCTTTATAATAATAATAATAATAATAATAATAATAATAATACTTTTTAATTAGGAATATTCCAAAATGCAGTGTTTCTCCTTCAACCAAAACAGATTTGTCGCCAGAGGTTTCTGTCTAGAGCATCTTGTTCCCTCAAATCTCTAGCTTAAATTCTCCTCTTCACTCCATCCATCCAACGTTCTCTAGATCTGCCTCTTCCACTTCTTCCATTAGCTTTCCAATTAAGGATCATCTTAACTATTCTCTCTTCTTCAATTCTTATAATAATAATAATAATAATAATAATACTTTTTAATTAGGAATATTCCAAAATACAGTGTTTCTCCTTCAACCAAAATTGATTTGTCGCCAGAGGTTTCTGTCTAGAGCATCTTGTTCCCTCAAATCTCTAGGTTCCATTCTCCTCTTCACTCAATCCATCCATGTTCTCTAGATCTGCCTCTTCCACTTCTTCCATTAGCTTTCCAATTAAGGATCTTCTTTAAGTATTCTCTCTTCTTCCCATTCTTAGTAATAATAATAATAAATAATAAATAATAATATAATAATAATAATAATAATGATATATTTTAATTAGGGAATATCCAAAAATACAGTGTTTCTCCATCAACCACAAGTGATTTGTCGCACAGAGGTTATCATGTTGAAGAGCATCTTGTTCCTCAAAATCTCTAGCTTCCATTCTCCTCTTCACTCCATCCATCCAACGTTCTCTAGATCTGCCCTCTTCCACTTCTTCCATTAGCTTTCCATTAAGGATCTTTTAAGTATTCTCTCTCTTCATTCTTATAATAATTATACTAATAATAATAATAATAATAATAATACTTTTTAATTAAGAATATTCCAAAATTACAGTGTTCTTCTTCAACCTATAACTGATTTGTCGCCAGTGGTTTCTGTCTAGAGCATTTTGTTCCCTCAAATCTCTACCTTCCATTCTCCCTCTTCACTCATCCATCCAACGTTCTCTAGATCTGCCTCTTCCCACTCTTCCATTAGCTTCCAATTAAGGATTCATCTTAACATTTATTCTCTCTTCTTCCATTCTTATAATAATAATAATAATAATAATACTTAAAATAATAATAATATATAACACTTTTTAATTAGGAATATTCCAAAATACAGTGTTTCTCTTCTTCATCCAAAAGTGATTTGTCGACAGAGGTTTCTGTCCTGGAGCATCCTTGTTCCCTCAAATCTCTAGCTTCCATTCTCCTCTTCATTCCAATCCAAACGTTCTCTAGTATCTGCCTCTTCCACTTCTTCCATTAGCTTTCCAATTAAGTATCTTCTTAAATATTCTCTCTTCTTCCATTCTTATAATAATAATCATAATAATAATAATAATAAGAATAATTATAATAATAATCTTTTTTATTAGGAATATTCCAAAATGCAGTGTTTCTCCTTCAAACCAAAACAGATTTGTCGCCAGAGGTTTCTGTCTAGAGCATCTTGTTCCCTCAAATTCTCTAGCTTTACATTCTCCTCTTCACTCCATCCATCCAACGTTTCTCTAGATCTGCCTCTTCACTTCTTCCATTAGCTTTCCAATTAAGGATCATCTTACTATTCTCTCTTCTTCCATTTCTTGATAAATAATAATACTAAATATTATTATACTAATATATAATAATAATAATAAGTGTAAAATAATAATCAATACTTACTTTTTAATTAGGAAATAGTCCAAAATACAGTGTTTCTCTTCAACCAAAAGTGATTTGTCGCCAGAGGGTTGTCTGTCTGGCGCATCTTGTTCCCTCAGAATCTCTAGCTTCCATTCTCCTCTTCATCAATCCATCCAAACGTTCTCTAGATTCTGCCTCTTCCACTTCTCCATTAGCTTTTCAATTAAGGATCTTCTTAAGTATTCCTCTCTTCTTCCATTTATAATAATAATAATAATAATATTTTTATTAGGAATATTCCAAAATTACAGTGTTTCTCCATCAAACCCAAAAGTGATTGTTGTCGCCAGAGGTTTCTGTCTAGAGCATCTTGTTCCCTCAAATCTCTAGCTTCCCATTCTCCTCTTCACTCCATCCATCCAACGTTCTCTAGATCTGCCTCTTCCACTTCTTCCATTAGCTTTTCCAATTAAGGATCTTCTTAAGTATTCTCTCTTCTTCCATTCTTATAATAATTTATAATAATAATAATAATAATAATAATAATAATAATAATAATAAAATAATATATAATATAATCATATACTTTTTAATTAGGAATATTCCAAAATACAGTGTTTCTCCTTCAACCTAAACTGATTTGTCGCCAGAGGTTTCTGTCTAGAGCATTTTGTTCCCTCAAATCTCTAGCTTCCATTCTCCTCTTCACTCCATCCATCCAACGTTCTCTAGATTTGCCTCTTCCACTTCTTCCATTAGCTTTCCAATTAAGGATCTTCTTAAGTATTCTCTCTTCTTCCATTCTTATAATAATTATAATAATAATAATAATAATAATAATAATAATAATAATAATAATAATAATAATAATAATACTTTTTAATTAGGAATATTCCAAAATACAGTGTTTCTCCTTCAACCTAAAACTGATTTGTCGCCAGAGGTTTCTGTCTAGAGCATTTTGTTCCCTCAAATCTCTACCTTCCATTCTCCTCTTCACTCAATCCATCCAACGTTCTCTAGATCTGCCTCTTCCACTTCTTCCATTAGCTTTCCAATTAAGGATCATCTTAACTATTCTCTCTTCTTCCATTCTTATAATAATAATAATAATACTAAAAATAATAATAATAATAACACTTTTTAATTAGGAATATTCCAAAATACAGTGTTTCTCCTTCATCCAAAAGTGATTTGTCGACAGAGGTTTCTGTCTGGAGCATCTTGTTCCCTCAAATCTCTAGCTTCCATTCTCCTCTTCATTCCATCCAACGTTCTCTATATCTGCCTCTTCCACTTCTTCCATTAGCTTTCCAATTAAGGATCTTCTTAAATATTCTCTCTTCTTCCATTCTTATAATAATAATAATAATAATAATAATAATAATACTTTTTAATTAGGAATATTCCAAAATGCAGTGTTTCTCCTTCAACCAAAACAGATTTGTCGCCAGAGGTTTCTGTCTAGAGCATCTTGTTCCCTCAAATCTCTAGCTTAAATTCTCCTCTTCACTCCATCCATCCAACGTTCTCTAGATCTGCCTCTTCCACTTCTTCCATTAGCTTTCCAATTAAGGATCATCTTAACTATTCTCTCTTCTTCAATTCTTATAATAATAATAATAATAATATAATAATAATACTTTTTAATTAGGAATATTCCAAAATACAGTGTTTCTCCTTCAACCAAAATTGATTTGTCGCCAGAGGTTTCTGTCTAGAGCATCTTGTTCCCTCAAATCTCTAGCTTCCATTCTCCTCTTCACTCAATCCATCCAACGTTCTCTAGATCTGCCTCTTCCACTTCTTCCATTAGCTTTCCAATTAAGGATCTTCTTAAGTATTCTCTCTTCTTCCATTCTTATAATAATAATAATAATAATAATAATAATAATAATAATAATAATAATAATAATAATAATAATATTTTTAATTAGGAATATTCCAAAATACAGTGTTTCTCCATCAACCAAAAGTGATTTGTCGCCAGAGGTTTCTGTCTAGAGCATCTTGTTCCCTCAAATCTCTAGCTTCCATTCTCCTCTTCACTCCATCCATCCAACGTTCTCTAGATCTGCCTCTTCCACTTCTTCCATTAGCTTTCCAATTAAGGATCTTCTTAAGTATTCTCTCTTCTTTCATTCTTATAATAATTATAATAATAATAATAATAATAATAATAATAATAATATACTTTTTAATTAAGAATATTCCAAAATACAGTGTTTCTCCTTCAACCTAAACTGATCTGTCGCCAGTGGTTTCTGTCTAGAGCATTTTGTTCCCTCAAATCTCTACCTTCCATTCTCCTCTTCACTCAATCCATCCAACGTTCTCTAGATCTGCCTCTTCCACTTCTTCCATTAGCTTTCCAATTAAGGATCATCTTAACTATTCTCTCTTCTTCCATTCTTATAATAATAATAATAATAATACTAAAAATAATAATAATAATAACACTTTTTAATTAGGAATATTCCAAAATACAGTGTTTCTCCTTCATCCAAAAGTGATTTGTCGACAGAGGTTTCTGTCTGGAGCATCTTGTTCCCTCAAATCTCTAGCTTCCATTCTCCTCTTCATTCCATCCAACGTTCTCTATATCTGCCTCTTCCACTTCTTCCATTAGCTTTCCAATTAAGGATCTTCTTAAATATTCTCTCTTCTTCCATTCTTATAATAATAATAATAATAATAATAATAATAATAATAATAATAATAATAATACTTTTTAATTAGGAATATTCCAAAATGCAGTGTTTCTCCTTCAACCAAAACAGATTTGTCGCCAGAGGTTTCTGTCTAGAGCATCTTGTTCCCTCAAATCTCTAGCTTAAATTCTCCTCTTCACTCCATCCATCCAACGTTCTCTAGATCTGCCTCTTCCACTTCTTCCATTAGCTTTCCAATTAAGGATCATCTTAACTATTCTCTCTTCTTCCATTCTTATAATAATAATAATAATAATAATAATAATAATAATAATAATAATAATAATAATAATAATAATAATAATAATACTTTTTAATTAGGAATATTCCAAAATACAGTGTTTCTCCTTCAACCAAAATTGATTTGTCGCCAGAGGTTTCTGTCTGGAGCATCTTGTTCCCTCAAATCTCTAGCTTCCATTCTCCTCTTCACTCAATCCATCCAACGTTCTCTAGATCTGCCTCTTCCACTTCTTCCATTAGCTTTCCAATTAAGGATCTTCTTAAGTATTCTCTCTTCTTCCATTCTTATAATAATAATAATAATAATATTTTTATTAGGAATATTCCAAAATACAGTGTTTCTCCATCAACCAAAAGTGATTTGTCGCCAGAGGTTTCTGTCTAGAGCATCTTGTTCCCTCAAATCTCTAGCTTCCATTCTCCTCTTCACTCCATCCATCCAACGTTCTCTAGATCTGCCTCTTCCACTTCTTCCATTAGCTTTCCAATTAAGGATCTTCTTAAATATTCTCTCTTCTTCCATTCTTATAACAATAATAATAATGATAAGCCAAACGAAATAAGTACCTTGGTCGAAAGAGTGACGATCTTTCACCTTAAAAATACAACCGTCAAGAAATGCGGACATGGGTTCTACTGGGGTAAAATTTTCCGGAGGTCAAATAGTGCCCCATTCGGTTCTCCGGGCGGGGACTACTTCAGGGAACTCATGCCAAAGGCTCAAACCAGGGACATGTTCCTAGGAACATGCAATGTTAGGACTTTATACAATAACGGGGCACTAGAGATATTAACGCTGGAATTGGATAAATCGCCCTTGGATATAGTCGCTTTACAGGACGTTAGGTGGCCAGTAGAAAGTAGTCAGGAATCAGGAAGCTTTGCATTATACTATGGGGGTGCAGAAAGACCTGCATTTGGAACGGGTATTTTTAGTCAGAGAGGAGGATTCTATCCGCTATCCGAGATATTAAGTTTGTTAGTGATAGGATATCATACATAATTCTAAAGGGCAAACGACATGATTTTATAATTGTAAATGTACATGCCCCCACAGAAGATAAAGATGACAAGATCAAGGTTGAGTTCTATGAAGAATTAGAATGCTTATTTGATAGCCTTTCACGATATCATATGAAAATTGTCTTAGGAGATTTTAATGCAAAAGTGGGGCGGGAAGATATATTCAAACCAACAATAGGCAAATTCAGTCTTCATGAAGATAGTAACGACAACGGGGTTAGATTAGTCACATTTGCCACATCAAAGAATCTCATTGTTAAGAGCACAACATTTTCAGCATAAGGATATTCATAAATACACCTGGACGTCCCCAGATGGAGAAACTCGGAACCAGATAGATCATGTATTAGTGGATAAACGCTGGCACAGTAGCATCATTGATGTTAGATCAGTTAGAGGGACAGACTGCAATTCAGATCATCATCTGGTCAGAGTGAAAATCAGACAACGGCTATCGCTTATGAGAGGAACAAACGCTAAAGATGATTCAGTAAAATATGAATTAAAAAACTTGAAAAATAATGAAATGCGGCAAGAATACCAAATCAAAATTTCTAATAGATTTTAAGTACTGGAATCTTCAGATGACAATGTGGCAAACGAAGAAGAAACTGATATAAAAATAAAAGATGGGAGGCTATAAGAGATACTATTAAATTGTCAGCATCAGAAAGCATTGGTTGTTTAAAAAAGAGGCAAAACAAGAAATGGTTTGATGAGGAATGTGCCGACATTGTAAAGAAAAGAAAGCTAGCAAAAATGAAATGGTTACACGAGCCAAATGAGGTAAATTTAGAGCAATTGGGTAGTGTTAGACGGGAAACCACCAAGTTACTAAAGAGTAAAAAGAGGAGGGAATATTTGAGAGAGAGAAGATTAATGATCTTGAAATGAATGCAAAAAATAGGAACATTAGAGAATTATATCAGGGAATTAGTATAGAGAAGAAAGGGTTTCAGGCTAGAACAAACATAATTCGGAATGAAAATGGGGATATGATTGCAGATTCCAAGAGTATATTAAATAGATGGAAAAGTTATTTTAATCAGCTATTAAATGTACATACAGAACAGGACATTGAGGAGGATAAGTTACAGACAGCAGAAATGCTAGTCGCAGAGCCAAGTGCATTAGAGGTTGAAATGGCAATTGAAAAATTGAAGATGTATAAAGCATCAGGTTCAGATGAGATCCCAGCAGAACTGATAAAATCAGGGGGAGAAAAATTGTTGGACAAGATACGCTGGTTGCTTAGTATGATTTGGGAAAAAGAAGCTCTTCCAGATGAATGGAAGGAATCAATTATCGTACCAATTTATAAGAAAGGAGATAAAACTGATTGCAACAACTATAGGGGCATCTCATTACTTTCAACTTCGTACAAAATTTTAACAAATATATTAGTAAGCAGACTTACTCCCTATATTGATGACATTCTAAGAGATCATCAATGTGCATTTAGAAGAAACAGGTCTACAACAGATCAGATTTTTAGTATAAGACAGATTTTAGAAAAGAAATGGGAATATAATGGTACTGTACATCAACTATACGTAGACTTCCAAAAAGCATATGATTCAATTAAGAGGGAGAAGTTACATAGTATCCTGCTGGATTTCGGAATTCCTAAAAAGTTAGTTAGACTTATACGAATGTGTCTAAATGGCTCAACGAGTAGGGTGCGTGTAGGCAAACAGTTTTCAGACACTTTTGAAATCCAGAATGGGTTGAAGCAAGGAGATGCACTATCTCCTCTACTATTTAATTTTGTACTAGAGCATGCCATTAAATCTTTAGAGAATGAGGAAGGCTTACAACTGAATGGTATTAATAAGCTGTTAGTTTATGCTGATGATGTAGTACTACTGGCCGATAGCGAGGAGATACTAAAGGCCAACACGCACACACTATTGAGTAACACTAAGAAATTAGGACTGGAAGTAAATATCAGTAAAACTAAATATATGGTCACACGTAGAAATACATTATATAATGGAAATGGACAGCTAATGACAAATGAGGGAAATTTTGAGGAATTGGCTGAATTCAAATACCTAGGAACAATAATCACAAATAGGAATGAGATGCACAAAGAAATTAAACATAGGCTCAATTCTGGAAATGCATGCTATTATGCATTGCAGAGACTTTTGATGTCCCAACTCCTTTCAAAAAACGTTAAGCTGAAAATATATAAAACTATTATTCTACCAGTTATATTATATGGGTGCGAAACATGGACTCTTACTTTAAGGGAGGAAAGGAGATTACGAGTATTTGAGAATAAAGTTCTTAGGAAAATTTTTGGACCAAAGAGAGATGAACAGACAGGTGAATGGAGAAGACTACATAACAATGAACTACATGGTCTTTATAGGAAGCCAGATATAATAAGAACAGTTAAGTCCCGTAGACTGCGATGGGCAGGACATGTTGCGCGTATGGGGAATGAAAGACGTGCATGGAAACTTCTTGTAGGAAAGCCAGAAGGAAAACGCCCAGTTGGTAGACCAAGAATGAGGTGGGAGAACAACATTAACTATGATTTGAGGGAATTAGATTATACAGGGAATGATTGGAAAGCATTAGCTCAGGATAGGGATGAATGGAGAGCTTATGTCCGTGCGGCCATGAACCTACGGGTTCGATAGTGCCAGTGAGTAAGTAAGTAAGTAATAATAATAATACTTTTTAAATTAGGAATATTCCAAAGTACAGTGTTTCTCCTTCAACCAAAAGTGATTTGTCGCCAGAGGTTTCTGTCTAGAGCATCTTGTTCCCTCAAATCTCTAAATTCCATTCCATTCTCATCACTCCATCCATCCAACGTTCTCTAGATCTGCCTCTTCCACTTCTTCCATTAGCTTTCCAATTAAGGATCTTCTTAAGTATTCTCTCTTCTTCCATTCTTATAATAATAATAATAATAATAATAATAATAATAATAATAATAATAATAATAATAATGAGATTACGAGTTTTTGAGAATAAAGTTCTTAGGAAATTTTTTGGACCAGATAGAGATGAACAGACAGGTGAATGGAGAAGACTACATAACAATGAACTACATGGTCTTTATAGGAAGCCAGATATAATAAGAACAGTCAAGTCTCGTAGACTGCGATGGGCTGGACATGTTGCGCGTATGGGGAATGAAAGACGTGCATGGAAGCTTCTTGTAGGAAATCCGGAGGGAAAACGCCCGGTTGGTAGACCAAGAATGAGGTGGGAGAACAACATTAACTACGATTTGAGGGAAGTAGATTATACATGGAATGATTGGAAAGCATTACATTAGGATAGGGATGTATGGAGAGCTTATGTCCGAGCGGCCATGAACCTACGGGTTCGATAGTGCCAGTGAGTAAGTAAATAATAATAATAATAATAATAATAATAATAATAATAACAATTTTTAAATTAGGAATAGTACACAATACAGTGTTTCTCCTTCAACCCAAAGTGATTTGTCGCCAGAAGTTTCTGTTTAGATAATTTTGTTCCAACAGATCTCTAGCTTCCATTCTCCTCCAGACTCCATCCATCCAACGTTCTCTAGGTCTGCCTCTTCCACTTCTTCCATTAGCTTAAGGATCTTCTTTGGTATTCTCTCATCTTCCATTCTTATAATAATAATAATAATAATAATAATAAATAATAATAATAATAATAATTATTATTATTATTATTATTATTATTATTATTATTATTATAAGTACAGCCAGAATTAATTAAATATGGTACAAGGAAATTATTTGAATTGTTAAGGAGCTTTTTTGAGAGATGCCTAAACGGAGAAGATGTACCAGTAAGATGGAAAATTGGGTTGTTATCAGTCATTCATAAGAAAGGAAGAAAGATGAGTGCAATAATTATAGAGGGATCACCGTAATGAATGTTTTTAGCCGTATATATGGAAAAATAATCAAATACTATTTGGAAGAAAATTATAAACATAAGGAGAATGAAGTACAAGCAGGTTTTAGGCTGAGAGATCTATAATTGATCACATATTTGTGGTAAAACAATTGATTGAAAAGACGAATAATAACAACCAACAAGTTAATTTCACATTTGTGGATTTAGAAAAGTCATATGACACTGTACCTTTACTAAAGTTGTGGGAAGCATTAGAATATATGGTCATAAACTATACAATTATTAATGCAATAAAAAATTTGTATAAAAATGCAGTATCTAAAATTAAAATTGGAAAATATATATCAGAAGAAATTAAAGTATCAAAAGGCATTTGTTAAGGTTGTAGCATATCACCAACATTATTTAAGATATTTATAGATAAAGAACTGTCAAACTGGAGCAAAAAATGTTCAAGAATGGGAGTACCAATTGGAGATGGATCAACAGATATAATATATACAACTTACTTACTTACTTACTTACTCACTGGCACTATCGAACCCGTAGGTTCATGGCCGCACGGACATAAGCTCTCCATATATCCCTATCCTGAGCTAATGCTTTCCAATCATTCCCTGTATAATCTACTTCCCTCAAATCATAGTTAATGTTGTTCTCCCACCTCATTCTTGGTCTACCAACTGGGCGTTTTCCTTCTGGCTTTCCTACAAGAAGTTTCCATGCACGTCTTTCATTCCCCATACGCGCAACATTTCCTGCCCATCGCAGTCTATGGGACTTAACTGTTCTTATTATATCTGGCTTCCTATAAAGACCATGTAGTTCATTGTTATGTAGTCTTCTCCATTCACCTGTCTGTTCATCTCTCTTTGGTCCAAAAATTTTCCTAAGAACTTTATTCTCAAATACTCGTAATCATAATATATACAACAGATATATATATTGCTCAAGAATATGATGACATGGAGTTTATGCTCAGAAAATTATTGGACGAATACGATAACTGGGGTTTGAAAATAAATTTAGAAAAAACATTTTATATGGGATGTGGTGCCGAAACCGAAGATTTGATATTAGAAGATGAAAAGGTGTATATTAGAGGATGTGAAGAATTTGAGTATCTGGGAGTAAACTTAGATAAAGAGGATAAGCAAGAAAGTGTTATTAAGAACAAAATAAATAAAGGTAGAGCAATAACAGCAATGATGAATGGAGTCTTATGGAACAGATATATAACCAGGAAAAATAAGTTACAAATATATAATTCAATAGTGTTTGCAAATTCAACAAACTTATGTCGATGGAAATGGTTTTCTTGAGGAGAGCAACAATATGTTCAAAATTAGACAAAATAAGAAATACTGTCATAAGAGAAAAAATGAATATTAATAATTCAAAAGTAGATTATACACGGTATAAGCAATTATATTGGTATGGGCACGTACGCCGAATGCGAGAAGAAAGATTACCGAGGAAAACATTGGAATGGTGTCCACCTGGAAGAAGGAAGAGAGGAAGACCTGGAAATTCGTGGATGCAGGAAATAAGAACGGGAATGTGAGCAAGAGGACTGGAGGACATGGATTGGATGGATAGAGACGAGTGGAGAAGAAAAATAAAACTTTAGGCACAGAAAGATGTGTAAACATTAAAATTCTGTACATAAATAAATAAATAAATAATAATAATAGTAATAGTAATAATAATAACCCCATATGTGACGTAATGGTTAACATGTATGACTAGAATCTCCGGTTCGATTCCCGGCTATACCATAGGAATTATTCTTTCAGTTTAGAGTCTGGAATGGGATCATCTTAGCCTGATGAGAATTACTTAATAGTTACTGCACATAAGTAATGAAATCCGGTAAACAAAACTAAGATCAGAATTCAGAACTGAATAATCTTAATGGCGTGACTCCTTAGAGTGCTACTTTTACTGTCAACCAGCAACAATAAACTAATCATTTTACATCATTATTCATAAGTGTCTGGCCAACTAATAATAATAATAATAATACTAGTAATACTATAATGATTTAATTATATACCGATTTTAATGTTTACACATCTACTGTACCTAAAGTTTTATTTTATTTCTCCACTCGTCTCTATCCATCTTCTCCATGCCCTCCATTCATCTTGTTCTTATTTCAGTTCTTATGTCTTGCATCCACGAGTTTCGACGTCTTCCTTTCCTTCTTCTTCCAGGCGGACATCATTCCAGTGTTTTCCTGTGTAACCTTTCTTCTTGCATTCGTCATACGTGTACATACCAATTTAATTGCTTATATCTTATATAATCTACTACTGAATATCTATTTTTTCGATTTTTTTAAATTCTAATTCTGAACATCTTGCTGCTCCCCTCAAGAAATCCATTTCCATCGACATAAGATTTTGTTGAATTTGAAAACTAATATAATAATAATAATAATAATAATAATAATAATAATAATAATAATAATAATAATAATAATAATAATAATAATAATAATAATAATAATGATAATAATAATAATATCATACCAAATACTCAGAAAAATATATTGAATTAAAAATTATACAAAACTGTGATTCTTCCTGTTATATGGATATAAACCATGGTATGTTACTTTAAGAGAGAACAAAATATTGCGCATATTCGAATAAAATGCGTACAAAAATGTTAGAACAAAAAAGTGAAAACAGGAAACTACATAATAGAGGTTTCCATGATATTGGTTTAAAGGAAAGCAGATAAATTAAATAGGAGTGAAGTCTCAGATTACAACAGATAGGAGATAAGGTGAATGACGAATTAAAGAGTATCAAGGAAACGTTTTGTAAGAAAAGCGAAGGGAAATTGTGTGGGCAAGAATGAAACAGCAAATTACATTAACCATGGTTTGAGCAAGTTGATTTATACAGGGAATGAGTGGGAAATAATAGCTCAGGGTAGGGATATATTGTGGAGGCATGTCTGTGCTGTCATAAAACTACGGGTTTGAAAGTGCCAGTGAATTAGCTTTTAACATTAATAATAATAATAATAATAATAATAATAATAATAATAATAATAATAATAATAATAATAATAATAATAGATAGATAGATAGATAGATCATCGGTTGATTAATTTCTTTGACATCGTCCGATTCCTAATAGCCAGTTTTGTCGGTCCATCCAATCTCCTGGTTGTAGATGTTTCTCCTTCATATATAAACATATTCCCTGACTCCAGGAAGTTTTAGGTCTTCCTCTTCTTCGTCTTCCCTCAGGTTTCCATTCCAAAACAGATTTTGGTAGTCGATCTTCTTTTATTCGCTGGACATGTCCGTGCCATCTTAATTGCTGAGTTTTAATTTAATCTAAAATAATGTCTTAATCTTCATTTTCTCCCTTATAACTGAGTTCTTCATTTTTTCTCTTCTTGAAATTCTTGCGGCGCTTCATATAAAATCCATTTCCGTTGCCAAAAGGTATTTATTTGTTTTTGTTGTTAATGGCCAAAGTTCTGCTCCATAAGTAATAATGCTTTTAACAATTGTATGATATATACTCATTTTATTTTTATTACTTATATTTTTATCCCACAATATTCCATTGAGGCAAGCAATTGTAAATTTTCCTTTATTATTTCTATTTCTTATTTCCTCTTCATAACTCCCATTTTTATTTATTTTAATTCCTAAATATGTCAACTCACTACAAGATTTTATTGATTCTCCAGTCTCCAAAATTAAATTTTGTTCTGGTTCACCAATTGATAAATATTTTGTTTTTCTTATTCAAATTTAATCGCCATTTTCATATTCTTCTATTCATTTTCTAGTCATATTCTAAATCTTCAAAATCTTGTGCAATTAATAATAATTGATCATCTGCAAAATGTAAGTTGTATAAAGTTTTGTTGTTTGAAATAGGATTTCCCATGCTTGAACATTTTCTCCTCCAATTCTTTAATATTTCATGTAGGCCTACATATATTTTAAACGGAGTCGGTGATAGACAACAACCTTGACGAAGACCTTTATTTATCGTAAAACCATGTGACAATTTACTGCCAATTTTAATTTTAGATATGCAATTGTCATATAAATGGTGTATAGCTTTAATTATTTTAGTCATAATTCCCATACGTCTTAAAGCAATCCATTGTTTCTCTACAGAGACATTGCCGTATGATTTCTCTAGATCTACAAACAGTAGGTGCAAAGGTTATCCATATTGCATTTCCTTTTCTATTACCTGAGTAATGCAAAATAAATTGTCGGTTGTGGAACGACCTGCTCTAAATCCTGACTGTTCCTCTAATTCCATATCACTATAGTTTTTTTCCAAATAATATTTTAGCATACGTCCATAGAGTCTACTCATAGTACTTGTTACTGTTATACCTCTATAATTTTCACAATGGTCTTTTTTTCCTTTTTTATGGATTGTTGAAATGTATCCTAGTTTCCATTCTTCAGGAACTTTTTCACCATTCATAAATGTTGTAAATAATTTTCTCGGTCGTTCAAATAAATGGTCGGTTCCATGTTTTAATAGTTCCGCTGGAATTCCTCCTGGACCACTAGCTCTTTTATTTTTTAATGATTGAACATCATTTTAATATCCTCTATGTCCAATTGTATATGTTCATCTTCATTTATTTCTGGAATATTTTGAACGTTATCTAAATTAAATACCCTGTTTTCTGATAGTGACGTTTAAAATAATTTTCCCATTCAGTCATAGGTATTGTTTGTACATTTGTTTGTCCACTTCTTTTATTTCTCAATTTTTTAAATTCTCCAAGATTCAGTACTTCGTTTTGCTCATCATCATCATCATCATTCCAGGGATTAGGCAATTGCCCGTTCCAACTTCATAATGCATCAGCCCAACGTCTTCTAGGTCTTCCAACATCACGTCTTCCTCTTGCTTGATAATTTATTGCTAACAATGGATATCTCTCCTTACTCATTCCATCCATGTGATCAATCCATTTCTGTCTGTAATTCGTGACTTTATCCAATAAAGGCTGTACTTTCAATTCTTCTCTTATATCCTCATTTCTTATTCTATCAAGTCTTGTACCTCCTTTTACTTGTCTTAGGAACCTCATCTCCGCCGTCTGTATTCTATCCTTTTGTTTTTTTTACTGGAGCCCAAGTTTCACAACCATACAATATTGTGGGAACCGCCATAACATTATACGTATTTATCTTGGTTTCTTTCCTAATTTTATTTTTGAATGTTCTCTGTGTTGTTCCACACACCGTCTGAAATTTATTTATTTTGGAGTCAATATCTCTTTCCACATTGTAGCCAACATCACAGCCCAAATATTTGAAACTAGACACCTATTCTATATTTAGATTTTCTAAAATAATTTTGGATCTCACTGGATCTCTTCCTCTAAAAGCCATGGTCTTCGTTTTCCTTACAGAAATCTTTAGATCGTATAATTTACATATTTCATTTAATGCATGCATTGATTTATGTAAGTCGTCTTCATTTTTCTGTATTATGATTACATCGTCAGCAAATATAAGATTATTTATGCACACTTTATTATCCATTCTTATTCCTGGATTCACTAAAACCTTCCATTTATTTAAAATATCGTCTATACATACACTATATATATATATATATATATATATATATATATATATATATTAAACAAAGTGGGTGATAAACTACATCCTTGTCGTAATCCAGTATTTGTTTGATTGTATCTGTTCTTTTGAATCCGGTATCTATAATTATATTTGTGTATTCATATAATGTCTTTATTGTTTCAAGAAGGCACAATGGGTATCCTTTCATTCGTAATATTTCCCATAATTTTTGTCTGTTTACTCGATCGAAGGCCTTATCCAAATCTATAAATCCTATGTGAGTTTCTAAGTTATGGATTCTTCTCTTTTCTATGAGTTGTTTCAATGTAAAGACAATGCCTATACATGACCTTCCCTTTCTGAATCCACTTTCATTTTCATTTATTATTACTTGTGTTATGTTTCTCAATCTATTATTTATTATTTTCGTATATATCTTGTAGCCAGTATTCATTAAGCTAATCCCTCTGTAATTCTCGCAATTTCTCCGGTCTCCTCGTTTGAATATATTCTTCACAATGGCTGTTTTCTAAGTGGTTGGAATCCCATAGGTCTGCCAACATATATTAATTAGATGAAGTATTCGTAGTTTACACAATATTCCACTATATTTGACTAACTCCATATTTATATTATCTAATCCTGTTGCTTTCCTATTCTTAGTGGTTTTCAAAGCCATTTCTAATTCATTTATGTCTATTACATCAATATTTTCCACTTTTATTTCTTCCTCATTGTTCTATTTTCCTTCAATTTCCTCCTTATTCCAAAGTTTTCATAATGTTGGATCCATTCTTGGCCTGGGATTATATTCAATCTGGCAGAATCTTTCTCAGTCTGATTTAGATGTTTCACTAATTTATAACCTATTTCTTGTCTTCCATACATATAATGTTCTACTGAGCTTATAAATTTATCCCATGACTCCTGATGGGCTTTTCTTATAATGCTTTTAGCAATTCTCCTTTTCATTTTATATTCCTCGTAAGACTCTTCTGTTTTCAGTCGTAAGTATGTATGATATGCTTTTTGTTTTTCATTCACTGCATTTTGTATATTCGCATTCCAAGTTCTCAAGCCCTTCCTATTTCTTATTATATTTTTCTTTCCTAATATCTCATTTGCTCATTTATGTATTACATTTGATATATTTTCCCATTTAATATTTATATCTTCTGACGTCGCTATCTCTGATATATATTTATTCATTCTGCTTTCATAATGTTGTCTAATACTTTGATATTGTAATAAATATACTTTATATACTTCTTCTTGGTTTCGTTTGTTCTTTATGTTATTTTTCCGCCATTTAGCTATTATATTTATTTTACTTATCACAAGATAGTGATCAGAGTATATATCGCTGCCTCTATGTACTCTCACATCTTTTACCAAGGCTCCTAGCTTGTTGTTTACGATTAAATAGTCAATTATTGATCTTGAGTTATATCCACTTCTTGTATATTTATGTATGTCCTTTTTTCGGAAATAGGTATTCATTATTTTTAATTGATTATAGGCTGAAAACTGTCTCAATCCTGTCCATTATCATTCATTGTTATTTCTCCATTATTTCCTATTACATTACGTATAGGGACATTACCTACTCTGGCATTTAAGTCTCCACTTATTATTCCTCCAATACATATTTGAATTTTTAAACAATTTTGTTCCCAGCTCTGATTTTTAGCTTCCGTAATTTTCGTTCTAACTCTAGTTTGAGCTTCTATATATTGTATTTTGTCTTTCAGATCTTTGGTATTCAACCACATTAAATATTTTTCTTTTTTGTTTGCTATTTCGTTTTCTAAGTCCTCATTCCAAAAATATTTGAATTTATTTATTTCTCTATTTGCTTCTCCTAAAGCTTCTTTTGCCGCCTGATGAATATTTTTACTATATAGTTGTATTTTTCCTGAGCATTGTCAAACGTAGAGATTAGTAACTGATCATCTAACCTTTTCTTATACAAATATGAAGTGCTCTCATTCTCCAAACTATCCAAGTTGTATAGAGTTGTTGACAAGTCATGGAAACTGCCCTCTTCATTTTTAGTTTTATTTAGCCTGTCATTTTTACTTTGGAATGGAAATATTATTTTTGCATTAAAAAAATAGTGATCACTTCCGCATGATAATCCTCTGTATGCCCTTACATCCTGGGTCTTTAAAATTGAATGTTTCTTAATTATTACAAAATCTATTATCGATTGTAGATTAAGAGTAGCTTGTTGCCAAGTATACTTATGAATATCTCTATGTTGGTAAACTCCATTTAGGATTTTAAGTGAATATTTTTCATAAAATCCTATCAATCTTCTACCATTGTCATTTTTCTCCAATTCTCCATATGGTCCGACTACATCATTATCTATCTCTTTGCCGATTCTGCTGTTAAAATCGTCAGCTAATATAATTTCTCTTGAGGT
Organism: Diploptera punctata; assembly: GCA_030220185.1. Lineage (NCBI taxonomy): Eukaryota > Metazoa > Arthropoda > Insecta > Blattodea > Blaberidae > Diploptera > Diploptera punctata. Next base: position 1,886,317 of record JASPKZ010007267.1, read on the forward strand.
CCCGATCTCATCCATAATAGAATTTAATGTACTATAAAATTCATCTTTTATTAAATAATTTCCGTCCTCATTAATTCCATATATTCCTAATATAGAGCATTTTATACCAAAAAGAGATAATAATAATAATAATAATAATAATTTTAATTACTTTTGATAATACAACATGCACGAGATGACGCTATCTGATAAAATTGAAAAAAAAAATGATATAACCTAATTATGTTCACTGTTTGATTGCACATTTTTTGTATGATTCCGAGAGACTAATTAATTTAAGTCATCAGTGCGGGGTAGTGGCAACATTATGTTATTAAGAGATTCGTATGTACATCTCTAAGAGGGGCGTCGAGCGCGAAAAGAAAACAAGTAAATTCCAGTGTACAATAAGAAAAATAGAGAGAGAAAACTGGGGCACAATGAATGAGTTTATATTATTGATAATGGCAAATTCAATACTATAAATATTTTTTTTTATATTTTAAATATTAATATAGTATATTTTCTATCCGTCTTCCTCAATTAGAATTGATTTTTATTCAATAAACTTCGATAAATTATTAAATCATGAAGGCCAATCAAAAACATATTTCACCTTCGGCATGCTATTTGGTACTGATCTTAATGATGTTGGCGTATAATTTATATATTGGGTTACAGTCTGTGGTGTGTTCTTGTTTAGAATGTTTATATCCTTTGCATGTTTTCTAAGATGCTAATCGTGTTGTTGTTACTCTCTTTGTGTAGGATTGTCAAGGTATCTTCGATTTTAGTAAAGTGATGATCCGTTAGCAGCATGTGTTTTGCAAAACTTGATTTTTTTGTGATTAATACAATTTTTAAAATGTTCATTGTATCTTGTGTTAAAATTTCTTGTTGTTTTTCCGATGCAATTTTTTTTCGCAATTATTATACTGGAGTTTATAAACGCCTTTATTTTTATATTGATCAGTTCCTTCTATCTTATTTGAAATTATTTTGTTAAGTTTATAGTTAATTTTAAAGGCGATTTTTGTGTTTTTGTCTCTTTTTAATTGAATTAGCTGATTTAACTGATTCGCTTCCTGTATATGCGAGTTTAATCAGATTTAACTATATCGATTTAACAATTTATAAAAATCTAATTACCAACGGTTTGGACATAGGCACATGCAGAAAACCAACCACCAAAAATCAAGGCACTCTATACAGCATTAAATGAGTACCTTTATCAGCCTAATAAATAGAATGTTAAAGTTATCATTAAGTAAAACAAACTATAACAAAGAATTAAATTATATAACATTTTTGGCAGTAAAAAAATGGTTACAAAAAATAAATTATTAACAAATTGGTCAGGAAACAAAACAGAACAAACAATTTATCAAATGTTACCAAATTCGAAAAAGAAGATAATATTAATACTAAAAATTGGATTAAACTTAATTATATAAGTAACGAAGCATTTAAATTAGTTAATTACATAAAAAAGCACGACAAAAACATAAAAATCGCTTTAAAAATAACTATAAACTTAACATCATCATATTTAATAAAATAGAAAAAGCTGATAAATATCAAAATAAAGGGAATTTATAAATTAAAATGTAATAATTGCGACAAATTTTGCATCGGAAAAACAACAAGGAATTTTAACACAAGATACAATGAACATTTCAAGAAGTGTATTAATTACAAAAAAGAATCAAGTTTTGCAAAACACATACTACAAACGGGCCATCACTTTAACAAAATCGAAGATACCATCACAATCCTACTCGAAGAGAGTAACAACAACAAGATTAGAATCTTAGAAAACATGGACATTTTAAGACAAGCAAATAATATAAACATTCTAAACGAGAACACACCCACAGAGCAACATACATTATATACATTACACGCCGGCATCAGTACGATCAATATCAAATAGCATGCCGAAGATGAAACATGTTTTTGAATGGCCTTCATGATTTAATAATTTAATGAAGATCATTGAATACAAATCAATTCTAATTGAGGATAAAAAAGGTGCTATATTATTATTTAAAATATTTTAATACATAACCTCAATTGCGATAACAATAAATGTTAAAAATATTGATAACTTCAATATGGTAATTGTTTCAGATATTCAATTTTATTGCGGTATGCTCTAGAATACAGGAGTTTATTAAAGCAATATGCCACATGCCAGAAGGTCGACGTTTGTAGTCCCTGTGGGGTCAGGATGTTTAATCTGGCCTAAACAAGTTGGCACCACCATTGCCATGGGGTCGACTCGGCCTCTTACGGAAATGAATACCACACTTTTATTATGGGGTAAAAGTGGCCGTCACTCAAGGCTGACAACCCGACTGATATCTCATGTCGTTTTTTCTAGAAAACTGGAAGTCCTAATCTTCCACTACTTCCTGAGGGCTGTAGTGAGATCACTTTACCTTTACATCTTATTTAGTTTTATTAGAAACATTAAGAAGTCACAGTTGAATAATCTTATACTGTATTTACTGTCTTTGTTATTTTATGTTTGTTATGTAGGCTAGATGTATTTGTACGGGGAGGAAGTCGCACTTCAATTAGAGGTGTATAGTTAGATGCATGAATTGCAAAGAAGGGGACAACATATTTTATAGGCCTACTAGTTTTTATCTATGAGTACAGATATGGTTAGAAGTGTATATACACGTACTGCAGAGTTTGTAAACAGAAATATGCTGAACGCACCATTACTGTAACTGTGCGATTTTTTTCGTTAAAAAAGTGAATAAATTATACTGTTGCTGCTACTGTCACTGCAGAGATATTATTAGTTTATTACATATTAGCTAATACCCGGTTGTGCTGCTAGGCTAAATAAATGAAAATTAATGTGATTTTATGTTTAGTTGAATACGTAAAATGAAAAAGTATTTATAAATTAAATTTTTAGATACCCCGTACTGATTACCGGCGTTGTCCGGGAATCTACTTATCCCGATCTTCTTGACATAAATGAGCTGAAATACGAAAATTAATGTGTTTTATGTTCAGTTAAATATGTAGAATTTATAACGCATTTATTTTTGGATACCCAGTGCTGTTTAACCGGCATTGTCCGGGAATCAACTCATCCCGATCGTCTTGGCATAAATGAGCTGAAAGTCTAAAATTAATGTACTTCTTATGATTAGTTGAATAAGTAAAATGAAAATAATTATAAATGCATATCGTAATTATTTTAAGATTCCCCGTGCTGATTACCCGATATTTTTGGCATAAATGTACATTAACTTTGTGTATTTGTTGTAATTTAGGCAGCGTAAGCCATTTAAGCGTCCAAAGAGCTTCGTCTTTCACGTTTTCTACTACAAAGGGCGATTTTTAAGAGTATAGGAGTTGAGTATCACAACTCTCTTATAACCCATGTTCATCCCGAGAATCTCCTAAACATTTTGCAAAAAGCCCCATCACAATCGGATCAACGGCATGGCCGCGCATAAAGTACAAACAAACAAACATTCATTTTTATATATAAGATTAGACTAGCGTACCCGGCAGACGTTGTGCTGCCCGAACGTTCAATTCTCATGTCATGGGCGGACGATAAAAATATGTTACTTGTTTACCATAAAATTCAGCAATTAGGACATAATTAGATATTATTAAATAAGTTCGCAAGAAAACCCCTTACAGCATTCTGTTGTGGCTTAAGAAGTGTGAATGATGACGTCGCACAGTCATGAACATTAGAATTGTACCCTCCTTTGCAGATAAGTTACAAACCGTCATATAACAATTATATTAGAGTGGGGAAAAAAAAAGATAAATTGATGAGAATGAGTCAAAACAGTTTTTTTTTTCTTTCCCCAGCTAGATTTTATGTCTGACGCACTGTGCACCGGTCCCATACTGGCCGACATTCCATGAGAAAAATTTCTTCCCCCGTAGAGACTCGAACCAGCGTAAGTCCCGTAGTTCTACGCCAAGACTTCTTGCCTGAACCACTCGGCTACGGCGCGAGACTCTTGGTATCAATGAAAGGCAAAAATAGTTATTGTGAGTTATCCGTAAGAGATAAGGGACTCTTGGTATCAATGAAAGACAAAAATGGTTTTTGTGAGTTATCCGTAAGAGATAAACATATGCTGTCGCGGACTTTTTTTGTAGAGCTTTTTGAGATATTCAATTGTGTGTACATTAATTTTATATATTTCTTATGGTTTAGGCAGCGTAAGCCATTTAAGCGTCCAGAGAGCTACTTTTTTCACGTTTTCCACTACAAAGGGCGATTTTTAAGGGTGTAGGAGTTGAGTATCACAACTCTCTTATAGCCTATGTTCATCACGGGAATCTCCTGAACATTTTGCAAAAAACCCCCATCACAATCGGATCAACGGTATGGCCGCGCATAAAGTACGAACAAACAAACATACAAACAAACAAACAATTAATTTTTATATATAAGATAACGTTATCCGAGATCGTAGAAGTCCACCGTTTTCTCGTTTCACGACATAATTAGGGAAAGGATTTTGAGGTGCGGCACCTTTCCAAAAATGTAGCTGTTTTCATACCAATAGTTGAATGTATGTATTTGGGGGGGATGAAATGAAGCGAAATAAATACAATTTGTTGCACCTTTTCGTACGGTTACTACATTCCGCCCCTATTTATCCCTCATTTGTTATGCTTCAGCACCTTTTCTTCCACTCTTTTCTGTGTCTTTAAAAGATAGGACAGAAAAATGTTTATTTTTTTCTTCTTTAACAGTTTTATAAAATCTCAATCAGAAGGTAACACTATTAAATAAATATTAAAATATAATTTATGTAATTTATACTCCAGAATCAATGGCCAATCTGCAGTGTGAAGTCAACAATAGTAAATAATAAATATCAAAATATAATTTATGAACACCACCAGTAATTTATATCCCAGTAACAATGGTCAATCTGCAACTGTGAAGTCAAATTTAAATTACAACAGTGTTGCTGTAACAGTTTAAAATAAGTTCAGTTAGTACTGACAATAATTTAACTGTTCTCTATGTACCGACTTCTTGTTGGCTGTGTTTTACTAGTCTGAACTACAACGTATTTGTATTAGTATTACAACTGGATTTTCACAATAATAATTTGGCGAATGTTAAGAAGGATCAATTGCATGCACTTTCAGAATTCAAAACGCGATTTATCGAAACTGATTGCATCATTCTTCGATGTTCCATCTGCGAAGTAAATATTGCAATAAACTAAAGAACTATGAATTACCTCTTATGGACTCTATAATGAAGAAAATTTTGGCGTAAAAAGATATGCATATTTATTATATAAACTGAGTTTATGTAACTGGTTTAAACCTAAATTCAGTTGTTTCAGCAGCACCTTTTTTTGCACCTTTTTCAATGTATTTTCAGATCCTTCCCCCCCTTTTCCGACCAAAATGTGCACCTAAAAATCCATAATAATGTCTCTTACCCACTCCATAGCGCAAGATGCCAAGACGTCCCTTGGTCTACCGACTGACTGTTGACCTCAAATCCACATGTGATAATCACAGAGATCGTATTCCTGTAGGAATGGGTGGCGTGGGACATGTAAAAGTTCCTACAAAGGCATAGGTTAAATTAAGCTAGAGAGAGACAGAGCGAGGGAGTTAAATGAAAATAGAGAAAACTGGAACCGAGTCTTTAATTCCATTTGAAGAGTCTTTAAATCTATATATTTACATATGTGCCGTCCACTGCTGTGGTCTCGAGGTAGCGTGCTGCCTTGTCAAGCAGCGGGCCCGGGTTCAATCCCCAGTCGGGACAGTTTTTCTGGGTGAGGTTTTTATCGGGGATTTTCCTCACCTGTAAGACAAATGTCAGGAAAACTTTAAGGCCCAAACGGTCCCCGAAATTATATGGCCATCACAATCATCACATTCATATTCTCTTAGATTAAGCTTAGGATTAGGGGAGCACCACTATCATCATCATCCTATATATCATCGGGGCAACGTAACCCCGCCTTCCAGGCGCCTCAACCTCAGAAGTGGGTTACAATTACGCCATTGCCAGGAGAGAAACCAGAAATGTCTAAAATGTCAAATGTGAAAACCATCCCTCTTCACACTCTAGTTATAATGATTATAATTAATAATTTGCTTAAGTTTATTAAATGTCCAATCGTTGTTTTCTAAATTCTGATAAAACTCTATTAATGCTGAACATATTAAAGATGTTCGATGGATTTATAATAAATTAAAAATTAAAGAAATAATGAATACAATTATAGAACTTATTCTTACTTTTTATTAACTGCATTACTTTTCATACAGAGTAAAACTTGCTTAAGCCATTCACCTCAAAAGACGAGGTAAACTCGCCGGCAGTTAAATGGTATTTTAACTCAGAAGACGAGGTACACTCGCTTACATCTCTGTTACACATTTTGCAATATTTTGTGCAACCCTTGGCAGGATAATCTTCTGTTAACATTTATGAATAGTATAGGAACGTTTTTTGGCCTTCACCCCTATTGTGATTTCAAGTACCGTTGTATTTTGCTTGTTTTGTACGTCTGAAAACAGACCATATAATTTACGCTAACTTAAATCCGCTTTCTGGGGAAATGCAATGAGCATTTAAACCTGAAGCCAATGGGTTAAAGCGGAATCGCATGGGACCAATATTTGTTTCCACATTAGACAATATTCCGCATTATAAGAAACTAAAACTTATTAATAATCTTAGATTATAGAGTATTGTATATGTATTTTTATGTACCTTGGATTAATTGCAGTTCCGCTGCCTTTGAAAAGTAAAGTATAGTAAGTACGAGCGACTTCGATGGTAACGCGCGAAAAAAAACCCCGCTTCATCATCGTTAAAAATGTCTCTTAGGAGCGTATCCTGAAATTAAAGTTTGCAGTTTCGGTTTCCGCTCACTAACTACACTTTCGTCCACATCCTTTGATTCCCCGCAAATTTAATTTCACACTACATTGTGTCGTGTTTTAAAACTGTCCAGCCAACCTGAAGATTTCTTCAAATCGTTATTCCCATAGGGATTTAACAAGAGATAGAGCTTGACTTTTTAGCATCGGTCCGAACATTTGGAGATTTATCTTCAATCACTTTCACTTTATGTTTAATTACAATGATACGTTTTAGCTATCTTTATTACATAAAATTCAGAACGCTACCTCTGAAAGAACCTAAAGTAATTTAAGATTTTACAGTCCAATGGTTATTTTGCATAACGGGGTGTAGTGAGGCCGAAATAAAATTTCAGGTACAGGTAGAATCTGTAATTCACCCGGCGGCAGGAATCATTCCTTACTGTTTTTTTTTTGCCTAACAGGAATTCAATGAAGTGGAAACTAATTTATTTCTCTATATTTCCGCTTTTTAAATTTCGTTTTTCATGAATCGTGTAGAAATATCCTTCCGTTTCCGCGTTGGACAGTTTCCGTTTTATGCAAAATATATACACGTAAAATTAATATTATTTTGCCGGGACCAATAAATTTCTTCACATTGGACAGATTTCCGCATTATTCACGTTCCGGATTGAACAAGTTTTACTGTATTAAATACCGCATCTATTTTTTCCCTAAGGTCCTTTATTAGAAACTCATTATGTTGTAATCATATGTCTTGTTTTCAGTTTTACTAGGAATATACTCTTATATTAGTCAACCATGTACGCAGTAGGATGGAGGGATGGTTTTCCTGTAGCGCGCGTCACAATGAAAACAACAGCAATGCGTGAGTTCTACGAGTAAATATAGTCTTGCCTGTTCCCACCTCGGCTGACTAATAAATGTAGTAGCTCCCCACTGTTTTCAGCATGACTCTTCACTGTCTCTTTCGTAAGATAACTCTCTCAGGGGACCTACATTGACATGAGGAATGCAGCTGGGACTGTTCGGACTTCGCCGACGCTCACTCAACAGTTAAATAATAAAATATTTTATACTATCATATCCTAATGTAACTAATGCCTAGCTAATTTTAGAACTGAAAGTAGCAGTCCCACAGCACTGGAAAGAAGGAAATGGAATATTAATGAAGTGAAATAACGTAATAGCACTATTTTCCCACACGACTGTGCTGCAATATTTTGTAAATTGAACAAAAATCACATCACACAATTTAATAGAACAAACTTACGAAAACATTAACATCACATTTTCTCTAATTATACGGGAAAACAAAATGTTCACCTTTTATTGTTACAAGGAAAATAATAAGTGTTTCTAAGTGATTTTTTTGTGCTGATTTCAAATCTTTATGCAGAACATATTCATCACTTAGGGTTTTAAATTAATCACATGAAAAAACCAATATCTTAGCAAAAATTACATTTAGTGTCCTAAAATTTATGTAAGGTACATTTTCAACTCTATACTTCGCTTGAGGAAAATCTTTTCCCAGTAACCAACAGTAGTCTGCCAACATATTTAGACACCATTTGCCTTGGTTATGCATTTCAATTTGCGCGATTTTCTGGTGAAAACGCTCTCCATGTTCGTCGCTTACAGTCTCTAGGTTTTCAGGGAAGAAATCGAGATGAGAGTACAGAAAGTGTTTTTTAACGATATATTACATCCCACGTCTTGTAGTTCTCAATATTCTCACTGACAATATCTCTGTAGTTTCAGACCTGAAGGTACCTAAAACGTTTCTGAGAACTTGTTTGAAAAAATTCTATACGGCTTCTTCAGCATATTTAACTGGTTTTCAAGTTATGTATCTTTCATCACTTTCCTTTTTTGACGGCGAACAAATATTCCAAATTTTAGCTTAGCTTCACTAATTCTTGGAAACGTAATTTTCAGGAAGACAAAACATTGCTATAACGATCCATTGATTACACAAGATGTTTAATCAAGTCCAGTTTGATATGAGGTGAATGCAATAAGATTTTTTCAGAACTTAAAGGTGGTTGTTGAAGAACATTTTTCTAGTCCTGGATGAAGGAATATATTTGACCACTTTAAAAGAATGAATACTTTTATCTCTGCTATTCCTATTGCACAATAAGCAGCAAAATGTTATATAGTCAAGCTTTAACCCAAGAAAGTTAGCTATTACTTTCAAATCCCCACATATCTTCCAAGAAAAATTGTCATACTTGATGGTGGAGAATAAAAGATTCATATTCTCATAATGTTTCTTCATACCAACTGCATGGGCTGCAGGGATGGATGGATATTGGTTTTCATTATGTAATAACACTCCATCTAAACTTGTTTTCGAAGAGTCAATTACCCAACGCCAATCCTCGTATTTATGCCCAGCATGCAGTATTTGAACAAATTCTCAACATCATTGCAGAAAACTAGGTCCTTCTCTTTAGAAAATAAATGCTGAATTCATTTTGGCGTTGGAGGAATAAAATACTTATTTTGGTGTCACACTATAGCAGTCTCAACTTTTCGATCTTCAAGCGGGTGCGATGCATTTACTTAAACCAAGATCCTGAACCAAGTAATTAAATTACACTCTGTTAGAGGTGTTGTTAATTTATAGTATTATCTTCCAGACAATATGGATAATCCTATAACACATTCTGAACATCAGACAAGTCTTTAGTCATGCGATGGAGTTGCTACAGGAAGTCCTGGTTCATGAAATACCGGTCGAATTACCGAATCTAGACACGAATATTTAACAGCGAATATGGACTTCGAACTTATTCCAGATATATCTGCCAAGCAGTAGTAGAAGTCCGTAAAATGATCTTTCGGTTCGCGCCATATCATAGGGACTGCAAGAGCATATGACGAGATTCCTTTAACCAGCCAGTTACACAATTTCTAAAACAGATTTCCGGGATCCATGTCTCGTTCAGGACTTTTTTTTAATAATAGTAATATGTTTTTCTGCCAGAGGAGCTTTTAAAGTGAACTCATAAGACATGTAACAGAAGTTGTTTCTATCATTAAGAAACATTCAAGACATGTTTCTTATACACTATGCACTTACAAACTACATACTGTAATACACCATTAGGAATGATGCTGCACGCTTCATTCGCAATTCAATTGACAACGGAAGAGATCACAGCATTACCTTCTTCCTCAAAGTAATGCTTCACCTGGGAACTTTACCCTACAATTACAGCCTTGTGAGGGATATGTCATCGTTGTAATTTGTGAATTCAAGGCAACAATTAATGAACGTTTGTTATGACCATGTCTCCTACCCTACCCGACGGGTTTAATGATATAAAGGACATTTTTTCGAAGAAATTGATTTTGCCCAGAGGATAGTATAGCAGAGACTGGGTCAATAATTAAGTATCCTACAAGAGTCACAACACAATATTAACCAATCATTAATTTAATATTTTCCAATACTGTTATTTTAACACAGTTCCGATAATGGATCATATTATAATATTATAATGATATTGTGAAAAGAAAAACGAATGTCTGAACCTGGAATCGAACTGTGGACCTCTTGTTCTCCAGACTAGTGTGCAGCCCACTACACCAATACAGACGTGGCACAACCATTAACAATTCTTTCCACATATACAAATTTATATTCTTGTAGGAAAGCCAGAGGGAAAACGCCCAGTTGGTAGACCAAGAATGAGGTGGGAGAATAACATTAACTATGATTTGAGGGAAGTAGATTATACAGGGCATGATTGGAAAGGATCAGCTCAGGATAGGGATGTATGGAGAGCTTATGTCCGCGCGGCCATGAACCTACGGGTTCGATAGTGCCAGTGAGTAAGTAAGTAAGTATACAAATTTATAATTCTCGTTTCGTCCACTGTCAGGTAGGTGTCACTACCATCGCCAACGGCCGGCTTCGTTTAGAAGGATCTATGTTTGAGGATTTTATACCACCACTTTTATAAGCAGTAAACGGTGTTATTTAACATTTTCCAATACTGTTATTTTAACACAGTTCCAATAATGGATCATATTATAATATTATAATGATATTGTTAAAATAAAAAATAATGTCTGAACCAGGAATCGAACCGTGGACTAGGTCTGGAATGGTATAGTGTTTGTTTGTTTGTTCGTATTCTATGCGCGGCCATACCGTTGATCCGATTTTGATGGTTTTTTTTATAAATGTTCAGGAAATTCCCGGGATGAACACGGGCTATAAGAGAGTTGTGATACTCGACCCCTTCACCCCTATCAAATACCCTTTGTAGTCAAAAACGTGAAATAAAGTCCCTATTTTGAAGCTGAAATGGCTTACGGTGCGTAAACCATAACAAATACACCAAATCAATGTACACAGATTTGAATATCTAAAAAAAAAAACCTGCAAAAAAGACCGCGACAGCATATGTTTATCTTTTACGGATAACTCACAATAACCATTTTTGTCTTTCATTGGTACCAGCAAGATCGGGATAACTAGATTCCCGGGCAAGCGTATACTCTATCATATTGTTCATCCGATTGAGATGGGGCTTTTTGAAAAAAATTCAGGAGATTCCGGGGATGAACATAGGCCATAAGAAAGTTGTAATACTCAACCCCCTTCACCCCTAAAAATCACCCTTTCGTGAAATAAAGTCCCTAATTTTACGTTTAAATGGCTTATGCTGCCTAAACCATAACAAACCAAATAAATGTACACAGAATTGAATAACACAAAAAGCTCTATAAAAAAGTCCGCGACAGCATATGGTTATCTTCTATGGAGATAACCATAAGATTGGGATAAGCAGATTCCCGGGCAAGCATTACAGCGCACGGCTGGTGGTAAAAACACATTAACATTTATTTCGGAGTAGCAGCACACGCCGGGTATTATCTAGTTAAATAATAATAATGACTTATATTACCAGATCAACCTCATGGGCTATTGTACAGCATTTCTGATTACAATTCATGGGTTCCGTGTTCGATTACCGGGCGGACTATAAGGATTTTTCCTTAAAGGGAATTATTCCTATGGTTGCCCCGTGTCTGGTATTTTGGTTAAATTTATGTTAAGGTCACTCCTGGCGCTTCATTGTCATTTACTCCCCATCATATAATCGACGTAACGTAACTCCACCTTCCAGGTGCCCCAACTTAAGAAATGGATTACAACTCCGCCAATGCCAGGGGAAAAAGCCAGAAATGTCATAAAAGACAACCTGGTGGCAATCGACAAAAAAAAACTTATATTGCTAAGTCTATAATGCTGGGGATCATAACAACGTTATATGTGATTTATTGTCAAAATGGAATTATACATAAAAGTAAAAAATTCTAATCAGCATGTTATATATCACAAATGTTTAATAGACAGGTAAAATGTATTTTGAAGTATAAAAAATATATTTATGTATTTTACCTGATTACGCTAAGATCATAATGTCTTCTATTCCACTTCACCAGGGAAAATTATCTGATGAAACATGTTTTATCTCAATTTTTGGAACCACCAGATGGAAATACATAAAAAAAAATGTATTTATATAACAAGATAAATATTGACCTGTGTCCATTACTTCAAGCTGAGGATTTTTTAAAACATATTTATCAGTCAACAACTCGTTCCTTATTCTAGTTTTCATTTCATACATGATGTGCGGAGTTCCTCCAGAATTTTCATTCACTTCGTAAGTTTCCGTGTATTTTAACGCAATTTCAGAACAAGGATCCACTATATATATATATATATATATATATATATATATATATATATTTAAATAAAAGGAACAATAACTAACAATAAGCTCATATAATATCTAAATATTCTTTAAAGTTCCTTACACTTCTTGTATTTTACTACAGTTCAGTCCGCTAACAGTTACCATTCATCAGGGCCAGAATTAAATCTCAAACCATGTATTCAAAGAAGGAAACGATGCTATTGGATCACAAATTTCAACACAATTATCGACTTCATATAGCTTAATAATTCGTTTGAAGTTAATCGTTAAGCAAGAGGCATAAATCCCATACTTAAGAATTTTTCGAGTCAATTGCGAAGTACATTAAACATTTATCTATCTTCGGGTTTTTACAGCTGCTGCCGTCTTCCAGTGCCAAACCTCCAAAGCCTACGATTTTGGGCATCTTCAATGCTTAGCCCTCTTGTTTGCATTACTGTCTTCATGTTTTCCTTCCATGTCAACTTTGGTCTCCCTCTTTTCTTCTTTCTGCTCGGTTACCATTGATATAGTTGCTTCTGCCATCGCTCATCTTCCATTCTTAAACATGTCCTAACCCCTTTAATTCTTTCTCCTCAATTCTTTCAATTATGCTTTCTTCTGCTTCCATTATGTTTCTAATTTGCTTATTTATATCCTTATTTTCCCACACATTAGAAAAGAACACAAGATGCTAAAATTACACTAAACATGAATATTATTATACCGATAATTTTTTCCACCTCTGTTTTTAATTAAAACCACTTTCGGAATCATTATTTTAATTTATATTTTCAATAATTGCATGCTTCAAAGTACATTGCAGTATATTATTCTTTAACCTGACATATATCGAAGACACGATTTCAACTTCCCCTCCGAAGGAGCAGCGTCATCGGATTTTCACCATTTGAGAAATTACTTCGAACTCGAGGGGTGTGAAACCGCGATTCCTAGTCCACGAAGACTGAATCAGATAAAGAGTGCCTTATTCAGAAGTGTTACAAGGAATAATTCAATGATCGATAGACCCAACGTGTGCCAGTAGAATCCCGAATCAAGTGTTACAACTTGCAAGACCTCCACCATATTTGTTATACTGGCTGTCCTCTTGTCACAGCACTTCCTTTCCTTTATGACTGATTGCTTGAAAACTCCCAACGTCTTTTGCAACTTTTCTTAGAGGCTTTGCACGACTTCCATTTCTATGATTGATTGGACAATGTTACTTCGTGGTTGTTGTGTCACTGAAACTTCACTGCTTCAAGTATAAATCTAATTTACTCGTACTACTAAATTAATTACTTCTGATAGCTAGAGTGTACACTCCTCTGTTAAAAACAACGAAAGAATGAATTATCATGAAAACAATATTATTAGGAAAAAATACACTTTTATAATTTAGATTTCTTAATTTTTCACTCTACTAATATTACATTCATTCTTAAAATGAGATACCTCCTGGTCTCATGCTAAGCGTACCTGGGTACACAATATTATATTATTATTATTATTATTATTATTATTATTATTGAATCTCCAAATATTTTGAAACCATATTTCGCCACAAAGGCATGTTAGGGTTGTAGCTTACTATAACAACATGATACTATACATTGTAAAACAGAAATGTTATCTTATGGTTTTGAATGAGTGTTATGAATTACATAAATTGTCTATAAGTGTCTTTAGTCAAAGCACCATTTGCACTCCTTATCCAACACAGCAACTGCTAAAGTCTGATTCCCTCCCTTGGATATTCGGATATTGTCCAATAAAAATTGTCTACATTCCAACAGAGTTTGCATGTTTGTAAATGTACTTGTGTTTGTGTGTTCATGCATATAGAAAGAAAGTTAATGAAGGTTCATATAATAGGAAAGCATAAAAACCAATAAATATAGGAAAAGAGCAAGATATCAAGTTTTATGAGAAATAATTAAAAAACCGAAACAAAAAAACTCAGTAGAGAGATTCAGGAATATCTGCATCTTTGTGCTTTGTCTAAATTATGCTCCTTGTTAAACGCCCAAGGCATTGTATTGGTTTTAAAAAATATATTTATTTTTCCTTTACCTTCCTTACTTATCCTTTATTTCTATAATTACGTTTACGTTCCCCTCGGCTTCCGGGTCTTACAGTGATGCGACCTGTAGGGAGAGGAATTTGTTTTTAAGCATAAAAATTATTTAAATATATAAATCAACATGCACATTGATTTAAAAGTATATATGTAATGACGAGCTTCATCAATTAAATTCATTAGCTTCGCAATTCGAAGTTAGTTGTATAAGACGTGTCAGATTCTGCTCAGATCCTTCTCAATGTAAGCTCCAATTGTTTTACATACATTAAATATACAACAAAGATGCCAGGTTTGATTTCATTCCCAAAAGAAGATATTAATCGTGATATTTTTTTCGTTCTGAATTATCTGTCGAACTTGGCCGGATTTGAACCAGCGGATATTGAATAGAGATGGTAACCAGTAGATCGCCAGGACTGATAATAAAGTAGATCTACACTGCAAATCAAATCTCGGAATATATCTCCATAAATATCAATGGCATTATTACCATTGCCTTTTCATTCCACAGCAAGAATAATACTCTATAATAATAATAATAATAATAATAATAATAATAATAATAATAATAATATAATTGTAGGCTTTCACGGCCGGCGTCTTGATCCATATTTGGTTCGTCTTCCGGGCTTATAGGCCGTGGTCTGGTTGTCTTCTTACTCGACGTTTCGTCTACTGCTGCGGTAGACCTCATCAGGAGATACTGCGTGCTCTCTGTGAACTCCTCAACAGTCGGCTGCAGACTGGCTGGTGGTTGGAAACTGTCTCTCTTTTTATAGCTAAACCCTGGGTGGTGGGGGGGTTTTCTGCGTTTGCTGTTGTGCCGATTGCAGAAGTCATAGGCTTCGTTGTCGTGTTATGCAGTGCTGGGATCCAAATTTTGTTTATCTTCATGTTCTTTCTTCTTTTTTGTTAAAGGAATTTTTATGTTTATATATTTCAATGGCTTCTCTGTATAGTCTGGTGTAGTAATGTGATGTTTGTGATAATACCTGAGTATCTTCGAATCTTATAATATGTTGTTGGTTGTTCATCAAGTGTTCCGCTACGGCCGATTTTTCATTTTGTTTTAGTCTGCAGTGTCTCATGTGTTCTTGTAATCTTGTGTTGATCATTCTTTTTGTTGTGCCGATGTACACCTCTCCACAACTGCACGGGATACGATATATACCGGCATGACTTAAAGGATCTCTAGTGTCTTTGGCTGGGCGAATCAATCGGCACAACAGCAAACGCAGAAAACCCCCCCACCACCCAGGGTTTAGCTATAAAAAGAGAGACAGTTTCCAACCACCAGCCAGTCTGCAGCCGACTGTTGAGGAGTTCACAGAGAGCACGCAGTATCTCCTGATGAGGTCTACCGCAGCAGTAGACGAAACGTCGAGTAAGAAGACAACCAGACCACGGCCTATAAGCCCGGAAGACGAACCAAATATGGATCAAGACGCCGGCCGTGAAAGCCTACAATTATATATAAGCAACCTCTACGGGAAGGATGTGTTTCTTTCTATTCGGAAATTTGAAGAATTAAGAAAGAAAAAAGGACGCTTTCTGTGCAATTTAAGCTTCCTTTTACGGTGCAGAGACACGGAAACTATCCCTCAATTTTTACTATGCAAACATATCTTCAAAACGACAAAGGCTAAGAGGATATATGGACGAATGGAACGGGCTCTACTTAGAGAACGTATTCATGATACAAGAAGAACATTAGGGTTGAATGACCTTGAACTACTTCATTTACATCTAAAGCTCAGCAATATTCTCTCCAAGAGAGACTGGGAGAAGGTGGACAACATCACATATCACAGCTTGTGCCGAACCATAGAAAAGAACACTGTACGGCAAAAACAAAAATACGCCAAATATCATTCAGAAAACAAAAATAAACCAACCAACTCAAGAGCGGTAGTAAATTTGACTGACCGGCAACTCAATGAAGAAGAAATTTCGGTTCTTGCCAAAGGAGGAAATTTTGCTGTAACACCTAAAACAGTACCTATTGAAGACATCATAGCCAATGTAGAAGCCGGAATAAGACAGCTGCCTCTTCACCAGAGTGAGGAAATAAGGGGCGAAGTGTCCCGCATTCTCCGAAAAAGCAAACCACCTACGAGCAATTTATCAAGAAAAGAAAAAGAATCTTTACTTACTTTAAACTCAGACAAAAATATCATCATTCTCCCTGCAGATAAAGGAAATGCTACCGTCATCATGGAAACCGAGCAATACAACCAGAAAATACAGCAGCTTTTAGATCCAGGAACATACAAGATTCTTAAAAATGATCCCACAGCAAGAGTTCTACGTAAATCTAATAAACTTATCAAGAGTTCCTCACTGGATGAAGACATTAAACAAAGATTGTGCAAATCAGAAGCATTGCCACCTAGATTGTATGGGTTACCTAAGATACACAAGGAAGGAACACCACTCAGACCTATTGTTTCGGCCATTGGTTCACCTACATATGAACTCGCCAAGTATCTCGCCTCACTGCTGAAACCATATATTGGTAAAACCGACACTTTTGTAAGAGACTCCACGCACTTCATAGAAAAGATAGACACTCTGAAACTCAAGCCGAATGACATAATACTAAGCTTCGATGTGGTTGCATTATTCACTAAGGTACCTATCGGAGATACAATGACATACTTACAAGAACTCTTTCCTCCAGATATAACAGCGCTCTACAACATATGTCTCACAGAATCTTATTTTCAATGGAGAGGTGTATTCTACGAACAAATAGATGGCGTGGCCATGGGAAGTCCATTAAGTCCCATAATAGCAAATTTCTACATGGAAAAATTTGAAAAACAGGCTTTGGAGAATGCTACCTTAAGACCCACAGTTTGGCTGAGATATGTGGATGACACCTTCGTCATTTGGGAGCACGGTGAGGAGGAACTAGATAACTTCAAGAAACACATAAATGGGATTTGTCCCAGCATCCAATTCACCCTGGAAATAGAACAAAACAACAGTCTACCGTTTTTGGATGTTTTGGTAATCCGAAACCAAGACATGACACTTGGACACAAGGTTTACAGGAAAAATACACACACAGACAGATACCTACATAAACAGTCTAACCACCATCCGAGACAAAAACGTGGGATAATAAAAACCCTGGTTGAACGAGCCAAAAGGATTTCGGAACCACAGTATCTGCAAGAGGAAATCAATCATCTCCATGCAGCTTTTCTAATCAATGGATACAGCAAAACAGATTTTCGTCGAGCCATAAATCCCAAGAAATATAGGTCCGAAAACGAAAACAAGGAAGAGACAAATGGTAAGGTCTACCTACCTTATATCAAAACAACAACAGAGAAAATTGGACGACTATTAAAGAAATACAACATATCAACAACCTATAAACCAACACAAAAAATCAGCAATATACTTCGCCCAGCCAAAGACACTAGAGATCCTTTAAGTCATGCCGGTATATATCGTATCCCGTGCAGTTGTGGAGAGGTGTACATCGGCACAACAAAAAGAATGATCAACACAAGATTACAAGAACACATGAGACACTGCAGACTAAAACAAAATGAAAAATCGGCCGTAGCGGAACACTTGATGAACAACCAACAACATATTATAAGATTCGAAGATACTCAGGTATTATCACAAACATCACATTACTACACCAGACTATACAGAGAAGCCATTGAAATATATAAACATAAAAATTCCTTCAACAAAAAAGAAGAAACCATGAAGATAAACAAAATTTGGATCCCAGCACTGCATAACACGACAACGAAGCCTATGACTTCTGCAATCGCACAACAACAAACGCAGAAAACCCCCCCCCACCACCCAGGGTTTAGCTATAAAAAGAGAGACAGTTTCCAACCACCAGCCAGTCTGCAGCCGACTGTTGAGGAGTTCACAGAGAGCACGCAGTATCTCCTGATGAGGTCTACCGCAGCAGTAGACGAAACGTCGAGTAAGAAGACAACCAGACCACGGCCTATAAGCCCGGAAGACGAACCAAATATGGATCAATAA